>CAUYUJ010002180.1:424225-486725 GCA_963575745.1 Prorocentrum cordatum
GCGATCTTTGAGCGCCACGGGGCCGTCTAGGACTGGTTTGGGGGCCACTTGCGCCTCCCTGGGCACGTCTTGGCCGCCCCCTGGCCCCGACAGGAGCGCCCCCGGAGCCCCGGAGCGGCCATGGGGGGCGCAGGTCCCGGCCTGGCAGCCCCGATCCCCTTTCCGCCGGCATATATATATATATATATATATATATATATATATATATATATATACACACACACACATATACATATACACACATACATCCGTGGTAGTAGACGTGCCCCTGTGTGGTGGAGCACCCTCTGTTAGGCAAGGCCCTTTCCCATTTACATATACATATATATATATATAACAGTAATAACAATAATACTAATAATAGTATTAATAAAAATAAGAATAATAGTAGTAATAATAATAATAATACTAATGATAATAATAATAATGATGATGATGATGATGATGATGAATAATAATAACAATAATAAGAAGAAGAAGAAGAAAAAAATCAAATTAATAATAATAATGGTAATAATGATAATAAACATTCCTTGTGCTGGACGTGCCCCGCTGTGGTGCAGCACCCTTTGCTAGTCAAGGCCCCTCCCCAAGCTGATGAAACAAGCATGCTTGGTGCTTGACGTGCTCCGCTGTGGTGCAGCACCCTCTGCTCGGCAAGGCCCTTCCCCAAGCTGATTAACACGTGAGTTTAAACAAGTTTTTTGGTGCTAGACGCGCCCCTCTGTTCCACTAGCCCCCCCCCCTGCTGGGCAGGTTTCACCGCCAAAGAAAAATTAAGCCAACTCTGTGTTGCCAGACTCTGGTCGCGGTCGAAGTGCACCATCAGGATAATGCCGCCGGGAGACAAGTGACCAATACCAGTCTTGGTCTCGGGCAGGGCGCGGTCGGGGCACATTATTGCAATAGCTCAATAAACATGCCAGTCTGCGACCGCGACCAGAACCATTCCTGATCTTGGTCGCGGTCGGAGTGCATGTTTGCATTATGAAGACTACCTAATAACAATGCCGCCACACGACCAGAACCAGGACCAGCCCTGGACACTGTTGCGGTTCCGCTTCCAGTGTTGGCTCTGGTTCTGGTTTTGGTTCCGGTTTTGGTTTTTGTTTCGGTTCCAGTTCTGGTTCTACTTTCTTCGCTCGTCGGGGTCCCAAAGAAGACCCCGGCAAGTCTCGGTTCTGGTTCCGGTTCCGGTTCCGGTTTTCTTCGGGGTCCCAAAGAAGACCCCTTCAAAATACGGTTTTGGTTCCGGTTCCGGTTCTGGTTCCGGTTTCCATTTTCTTGGGGTCCCAAAGAAGACCTCCAAAGTTACGGTTTTGGTTCTGGTTCAGGTTCTGGTTCAGGTTCTGGTTCAGGTTTCCTTCTTCTTCGGCCAGGGTCCCAAAAAAGACCTTCAAGGTCACGGTTTTGGTTCTGGTTCCAGTTCCAATTTCGGTTCCTTTCTTCTTCAGGGTCCCAAAGAAGACCCCCCGAAAGTACGGTTTTGGTTCCGGTTCTGGTTCTGGTTCCGGTTGTTGTTTCTTCTTCTTTTCTTCTTCTTCTTCTTCTTCGGGGTCCCAGCCCTCAAAATTTGGTTCCGGTTCGGGTTCCGGTTCAAGTTTCCTTCTTCTTCGGGGTCCAAGAAAACCTCCACAGCCAAGGTTATGGTTCCGGTTTTGGTTCCGCTTTCCTTCTTCTTCGGGCTCCCAGAGAAGATCCCCCAAGTCTCGGTTCTGGTTCTGGCTCTGGTTCCGGTTTTGGTGCCAGTTTCCTTCTTCTTCGGGGCTCCCCAGAAGACCTCCCAGGTCACGGTTTTGGTTCCGGTTCCGGTTCTGGTTCCAATGTCCTTCTTCTTCTTCTGAGGCCCGTGACGGTCGTCGTGGTTTTGGCTCCGGTTCCGGTTCTGGTTTTGGTTTCCTTCTTCTTCTTTGTGCCCAAAGACGCCTCAAATGTCCCGAAGAAGGCCTCCTAGGTCACGGTTCTGGTTCCGGTACCGGTTTTGGTTCCGGTTTCCTTCTTCTTCGAGGTCCCAAAGAAGACCGTCCGGGTCATGGTTATCCGGTTCCATTTTTGGTTCCGGTTTCCTTCTTCTTCGGGGACCCAAAGAAGACTCCGGCAGTCACGTATTAGTTCCGGTTCAGGTTCCAGTTCAAGTTTCCTTCCTCTTCGGGGTCCCAAAAAAGATCCCCCAAGTCACAGTTTTGGTTCCAGTTCCGGGTTTGGTTCCGGTTTCCTTCTTCTTCAGGGTCCCCAAAAAGACCCCCAAATCACGGTTCTGGTTCTGGTTCTGGTTTTGGTTCCGCTTTCCTTCTGCTTCGGGCTCCCAAAGAAGATCCCCCAAATCTCGGTTCTGGTTCTGGTTCTGGTTTTGGTTTCGCTTTCCTTCTTCTTCGGGGCTCCCAAGAAGACCCCCCAGGTCACGGTTTTGGTTCCGTTCCGGTTCTGGTTCTGGTTTCTTTTTTCTTCTTTGGTCCGTGACGGTCGTCGTGGTTCTGGATCCGGTTCCGGTTCTGGTTCTGGTTCTGGTTTCCTTCTTCTCTGTGCCCAAAGACGCCTCAAATTTTGGTTACGGTTCTGGTTACGGTCTCGGTTTCCTTCTTCTCCCGCGTCCCGAAAAAGGCCTCCTAGGTCACCGTTCTGGTTTCGGTTCCGGTTTTGGTTCCGGTTTCCTTTCTCTTCTTCGGGGTCCCGAAGAAGACCGTCCATGTCATAGTTATCCGGTTCCGGTTCTGGTTTGGATTCCGGTTTCCTTCTTCTTCGGGGTCCCAAAGAAGACCCCCCAACCCTGTGGTCTCAAATCCTTGTAAATCAAGCTCACGTGCGATGTACATGTTATGCTTGATATTATAAGCTTATGATTGTTAGTTTAATAGTGATGTTCAATAACAAGCATTGCCCTCACCATGTCACACATTGCCCACATCAAAGGAGGTCTGGAGTTGTTTTCTCATAAGTTGTTTGCTCTTAAGTTGTTTGTTCTTAAAAGCAAACAACTTAAGAGCAAACAACTTATGAGCAAACAGTTGTTGCTCGCCCAGAGCTGTTTTGCTCGCCCAGTTTTTTTTTGTTTCTTTGCGGCGCGCTGGCGGCCAGCGGGGCGAGCTCGCCATGGCGCCGAAGGCCCGATGAGAGGAAGGAGGGGGATGAGTGGAGGACGCGGGAGATAATGGGGCAGCGGAGGGGGAGGGAGGGGGAGGAGTGGACAAGGAAAAGGAGGATGTAGAGAAAGAAGGAGGCGGAGGAAGAGGAGGGAGGAATCTATGAGATTGTGTTTATGCCTTCTCATGTCCTGTCTGAGGCGGAGGGAGATGAAAGGGCGGAAGATGAGGATGAGGAGGAGGAGATGGAGGACGTTGAGGAGAAGGAGGGGGAGGGGGAGGGGGGGAGGAGGATGGGGGGGAGGAGGAGGAAGGCATGGAGGAGGAGGTGGAAAAATAACAAAAAAGAGAAAGTACAAATAAAAAATATGCATAAAAAAAAAAAACACGGATAAAGGTGAATAAAAAATTAGGAACAGTGAAAATGCAAAGAAGCAAAAAAAAACAAAAAATAAGGAAAACAAAAACTAAGAAAAAAAACAAACAAAAATGAAATATATAAACAAAAACTCCAAAAACCAAACACAAACAAAGAAACGACCAAACGAAAACGAGATAAAAAGAGCTAACATGGTGAGGGGTGCTCTGGGCGTCTTCTGCTTCTTCTCCCAACGTTCTTCGAGGCGTAGCAATGGCAGTGTAGCGTGCAACCGTGCTGCCAGGCCCCTCGGCCGGTGGGTTTCAAGAACACGGACGTGCTGACGGCGATCTGGGAGAAGCACTTCCAGGCGCCCGATGACCACGAGTACACGGAGGTCGTGTCGGGGGGCGGCTCGGAGGTCGCCCCCCACATGATTTCCATTGAGATGATTGTGGAGACGAGGGCTGCTGGCGCCATCAGCGTTCCGCAGAAGGCGGCCGAGGCGAGCTCGGGCGGGTCGGGATGAGGAGGGGGATGAGGATGACGATGACGATGACGATGACGATGATGATGATGATGATGATGATGATGATGATGATGATGATGATGATGATGATGATGATGATGATGATGATGATGATGATGATAATGATGATGATGAGGAGGAGGAGGAGGAGGAGGAGGAGGAGGAGGGGGAGGAGAAGGGGAAGGATGAGGGGGCGGAAGGAGGAAGGAGGAATGAGAGGAGGGGGGAGAGTGGGAGTAGGGAACGGAGGAAGACGAGGAGGAGGAGAAGGAGGAGGAGGAGGTGAAGAGGACGGAGGAGGGGGAGATTGGGGGAAGGAGGAGGATGAGGAGGAGGAATACGAGGAAGAGGAGGGGGATGAGGGGAAGCAGGGGGGCAGGAGGAGGAGGCGGAGGAGGATGGGCGGGGAGTTGGAGGATGACGAGACGCACGAGGATGGGGCGGAGCAGGGGGAGCGCGGCGGGATGGAGCGCGAGGGCACAACACGGCGCAACATGATGAGATACATCAGGGGGAAGGATGCGGATGAGAAAGGCAGGGGCATCAAGGGCTAGCATGAGCAATCGGAGGTTGAGGATCGCACTGGTAGGATCTGGGAACCAGGGTAAGGGGGGTGCTCGCAGAAGAGAGGGGCGCGCCCGTCCGCCCGAGGCGGCCCTCCAGGAGATCTCCAAGGGCATGGAGGAGAAGTGGTGCCTGGCCGCTGACCGCGGCTCCTGGGCGACCGCGAAGGCCAAGATGATCAGGGCCATGCTGGCGCACGTGCAGAAGGCGGTCACGTCCAGGACAGGCGGGTAGAATGGAGGGTCAAGCTGAGACGAGCGTGGGCGGGGCGATGAGCTTTGGAGGAAGGTCGTAGGCGCAGATCGTGGAGGTCTCACTCGTCAGGAGGAGAAAGAGGAGAAGGAGGGGGGGCGGGAGGAGGAGGTGGAGGAGGAGGGGGAGGGGGAGGGGGAGGAGGAGGAGGAGGATCAACAGCAGCAGCAACACCAGGAACAGCAGGGGAAGGAGGATGAGCAACAGCATGGTGGAGGATCAAGGAGGGGTGTAAGCAGTGGGTTGGCGGGGGCAGGGAGGTGGGAAAGGCGGGCCCCCCTCGCCAGGAGAGTGCCGTCGTGGGCGAAGGTCTTCGTGAGCGGAGGCGAGGACGCCCGCTCGAGCGCGGCTGGTGACAACAGCGACAGTGGCAGCGAGGGTGCCGAGCGCGCGAAGGTGCGCGGCAATGGCGAGGAGGGTGGCGCCGACGCTGTCGCAGGTGATGCAGATGCGTCGTCGCAGCACGACGATCCAGAAGGCAGCGAGGATGATGAGAGCGACGCGCCGAAGGATGGCGCTGATGATGAGGAGGCCGCAAGCGACGTCGGCAAGGACGATGAGGAGGCTGAGGAGGTTGAGGAGGCTGAGGCGGCTGGACCAGCTGAGCCATCGACGCACGTCGCGAAGGCGCCCAAGTTGAAGAGGCCCCTGGGTGCGAAGGAGGCAGCGCTGCATGCCCTGGCGACGATGGACGGGTGGAGTCTGGGGTGCGACGAGCGGATGCAGGAGCTTCGTGGATTCAACGCACAATCCAAAAACACGAGACCTCGAATCAAACCCCTTGCCCCCCCCTTCCCGCACGGCGGGGGGCGGGGGTTGGAGGGCGTGGATAGCGTCGGAGGGCCATGATGATGAGCAGGCGGGTGATGAGTTAGGAGGAGAGCTGAACGATGGGGGGGCACCGAGTGAGATGCCAGGGTAGTGTGATCCCTTTGCCTTCCCCCAGTCGGCGTGGCGCTCCAAGCACATGGCGAAGGCGAAGGTGGAGTGCGCAGTCGTGAAGGCCGAGCGCGGGCCCGAGGAGCTGGTGACAGCGACCTGGGCGGACGGCGTGAAGTGGGACGTCGTCGGCGTCGCGGGGGCAGACATCTGCCCGCTGGAGCTCAAGGGCGGCACGAAATCAGGGTCGCAAATACTGGCTGAATCGTGCGCCAAGCACGGCGTCAGAGTTTGGGTTACTGCGTGCAGGAACGATAAGAGAGGCCTCGAGTGGCTTGCGATGTGGGAGAAGTTGCCAACGGGGCAGAAACAGGTGCTCCAGCTGTCAAAATATTCAGACTACACATCGGCGGTGCAGCTGATGAAGCAGTGGATGATGGATTACTCTGGCGGCAAGAAGGACAAACCGCAGATAGAGAACGAGAAGCGCGACTGGATCAAGAAGCACGTCAGAGACACGGAGAAGGCAGCGCAGAAGGCGAAGAAGGTGATCAAGAAGCGCCCTGCCAGTTCGACGCAGCAGGCGGCCAGATGGGGAGTAGGGCACAGGGAAGTTGAGTGAGAATGAAGTTGATCGGCGGGGAGGTGGCGGTGGTGGGTTGGTCGGCGGGGGCGGGTTGATCTGGTCTGGTTGGTTTGGTAGTTTACAACAGTGTGCAGAAGTGCCAGGTGCAGGTTTGAAACTCGACGACCGCGATGGTGGCGAATGTGGCGAGTAGGGGGGGGAGAGGAGGGCGAGAAACAGTCGACAGAGAAGTGAGGAGAGGGGGGGGGATGGCGAAGAGGCGGATGAGGAGGTTAGGGAGGGGGAGTAGGAGGAAAAGGAATACAACGAAAGGGGGGGGAGGAGGAGGGGGGGGGGAGGAGGAGGAGGAGGAGGAGGAGGAGGAGGAGGAGGAGGAGGAGGAGGAGGAGGAGAGAAGGAGGAGAGTGGATGAAGAAAGAGGAATGAGGGGAGGAGGAAGATGAGGGGGTGGGAGGAGGAGGAGGAGGAGGAGGAGGAGGGGGGGGAGATGTTCAGAGGGATGAGGATGAGGTAGGAGAGAGGATGAGAAATGCGGAGAGGAGGAGGAGGAGGAGAATGAGGAGTAGGAGGAGGAAGCAGAGGAAGAGTGAGTGAGTGGAGGAGGAGGAGGGAGGAGGAGGAGGAGGAGGGGGAGGAGGAGGAGGAGGAGGAAGAGGAGGAGGAGGAGGAGGAGGAGGAGGAGGAGGAGCAGGGGCAGGACGACGGGCGCCCGAACTCGCCCCAAACGTTCGGCCGCATCTCGATCACCACCGCCTCCTCAAAATTGCACCAGCCCCGCAATTGCGACGACGGCGACGGCAGTGGCGGCGGGCGGCAGACGACCAATCGGCGGCGACGACGACGACGAATGATATCGTCCCAGCCGCCCCCCTCCCGTGGCCAGGCGGCAGCGGTGTCGGAGCAGCTCGCGAAGCCTGACGATGACATGCACCAGGGGCCGGCGCCGGCGCCCGCGGAGCAGGCAACGGCGCCCAAGGAGCAGATGAGGAAGAGGAGGAAGCAGACGACGACAGAGGAGATGCAGGAGGAGACGGCCGAGAAGACGAAGCCGTTGACGAAGGAGACGGCGAACCAGCAGAGGCAGGCGAAGCGCGAGATGGCCGAGACGCCCGCGGCGGCGCCGAAGCTGCAGCAGCAGACGGGCAAGCCCGAGAGCCTCGCGCCGACGCACGTGCCCGAGGCCAAGGTCACATCGAAGGCGACGCCGCCGAAGCAGAACACCGAGCAGCAGGCCACGCGCGATGCGAGCGGGTGGATTGGGTAGAGAGGCGACTGACAGCATGAACGATCCAGCGTTGGAAAACCATTGGAATTCCATTGGAATTCGTTGGAAATTGTTTTGGGCCCGCATGAAAATCGTAGGGGTGCGCGCGTGCGTCGTTTGGGGGTGGCCTGGGCGTGCAGTTGACAGTCGTTTTGGACGCCATTGCCTGCGCGATCAGAGAAGGCGAGTGGAAGGGCGATGTAACCTATCGGTTGCATATACGGATATATGTGTATATATACATATATATATATATATAAACAAAAATATTTATATATATAGAGAGAGATGGAGAGAGAGAGAAACAAAGAGAGAGAGAGAGAGAGAACAAGAGAGAGAGAGAGAGCGAGAGCGAGAGAAAGAGAGAGAGCAAGATGATCGATCGATCGAACGGGAGAGAAGATGGAGGGGCAGCAGGATAGGATATTAGCGTTTGCGACGTCGTCGACAGCAGCAGCAGCAACGATCAATGGCGGCCGCAATCGTCAGTGTAATCGGCGGCGTCAGACGTCGGCGATCGGCCATCGAATGAATCAGACAGTCCTTCCCCCCTCAACATGCCGCCGCAAGGCGGAGGGCTACGACGAGCTCGCCGACTGCAGCACCTCTGACAACGTCATTCCGATGGGGCTGTTCGATGATATGTAAGGACAGCCCTGTGCCGCCCCCCTCCGAGCACCCAGCAATCAGCGAGGATCGAGGCAGGAAGCCGAGGGGTCGAGCGTGCGAGGCACAGGGGGGCGACCAGGAGAGACATGGCGCGCACGTGCGTCGCTGTTGGGAGGGGGAAGGTCATTGTTAAACATGGGATCGAGAGTGGGGGGGGGGGGGAATATGGGCGGTGCGCCGACAGGCCCCATGAATTGCAGCATTGTTGTAGTCGCAGTGGCCTGGCAGGGGGGACCTCAAAGACAAGACGCCCCACTCAGCCCTCCCCCCCGCCACCCGAAAATAAAACGCGCACATTGATTGCGGCAGTTGGCATCACCCCACCCCGCCCCGCTCCACTCCACACCGCCTCGTCCCACCCCGCTCATTCCATTTACCCGACTCCACTTCATCACATCGCAGCTCGGTCTCCACATCACCGCAGCGTCATCATGATGCCGTGGGCATCGTCGTTGCAATGTCGAGCTCGTTACGTTCGCAGCAGTATCTGCTCTATGGGTTCATGAGTCTACATAAGCAGTTCTCGCTTCTCCCACGCAACAAGTGGGACACTGTGATCGGCAGGGCGCTCAGGCAGTCCATGGCGGGTGCCGACGAGTCGCCGCGCACGATCCACAGCTCGCCAGCTGCGACCTTGGTGGAGGAAGGAGCGAGCGCTGCTGCCCATCTGTTGGACAGCCGCCAGCCAGCGTCCGAGCCAGCGGATGAGCCCCAGACGCCGCCCGTCCAGGATCGCCGCCGCCGTCGCACTAAGTCAGCACCAGCGGCGGACTCAGCGGCGCACTCGACCATGGGCGATGGCGGCCGCGATCGCTCGCAGCAGCGCGGCCAGTCCAGGGGCGCGCGCGAGCGCGCGCGGTCGCAGTCGCAGACGAGCGACTCGGCCCCGCTGACGGTGCCAGGCGACGTCGGCACGCCGCGCCATCGACGGCGCGAGCACTTGAACCACCCTGGTGCCGAGGAACAGCGCGCGGCCGAGGGGCCGAGTGACACTGCGGTCGAGAGGCCGAGTGACACTGAGGAGGCATGTGATGTTGGCGAAGCTCCGCCGCCTGAGCATGAGCTAGATTGGACTGGTGATGAGGAGCCTCCCCCAGCCCCAGCTGACCCAGAGGGGGCCCTTGACTATCAAGGTGGAGGCGATCGCGACCCGCTCAGCAAGCTCAGTGCCTACGCAGGCCGCCAGCCCGAAGGCGAGGGTGAGCTTCGCGAGGCGTGCCGCATCAGCCATGACAGCTACGCCGCGGAGTTGGAGATGAAGAAGCAGGAGCTCGAGAAGATCCATCAGTGCATCAACGACAGCAGGCGCACCTTCAAGGCGCAGTTCGGCCGCTCCCCGTCGCCGCCGCACCCGTCGGCGGCTCCTGGGCAGGGCAGCGCAGCGAGCGAGCGGGTGGCGCGGCGCCGCCGCAGCTCGACGCGTCGCTCCAGCGACGGGATGACCAAGCGCCAGGTTCATGGGGGGACGAACGGCATGCACAATATTTGTTGTGCACCTCGTTTCGCCTATTCCTCCCCCTGCTCCTCCTCCACGCCCTCCGCCCCTTCATCCGTATCCCCCCTCCTCCACCGCGTCCTCCCCCCCGTCCCTCGTCTGCTCATCATCCACTGCCTTTCCCGCCCCGTCTCCTCTGCATCCATCTCCTCATCCTCGCCCCTCTACCGCCGCCCTCCGCCCCCTCCCCCGCCTCGTCCGCGCGCCCCTCGGGCGCATAGGAAGCGAGGGAAGGATGATGAGGAGGAGGGGGAGGTGGAGGAGAAGGATGAGGAAGAGGATGAGGAGGAGGAGGATGAGGAGAGTTGGAGCTGGAGTTGAACTTCGAGTTGGAGTTGGGCGTGGAATCGGAGTTGGAGTACGACGCGTAAGAACATAATGAGGAGGACGAATACGAGGGGAGGATAAGGAAAAGAGACACGGCGAATCGGGGGTGGAAGTGGCACAGGAAGAAAAAGAAGAGAGAATCAGGATACGCGCCCAGCGCACATTGAAATCCCACGTGTTACTAGCAACCCTTCGCGCAGGCGCGGTGGGAGGCAGTTGGCATGGCGCCGCCGCGGCAGCGGTCGCCGACCCCGCCGCCGCCGCCGCGGCGCTCGCCGACCCCGCAGCCGACGCATCGCTCATCGACACCGCCGCGGGCGCATCGCCCGAGCCCCGATCAGCCGCAGCCCGCGGGCGCGGAGGTGGCGGCGTCGACGTCTGAGTCGGAGTGGCAGCCCCAGCCCAGGCAGAAGGTCAAGGCGCGCACCATCCCGAAATTAATCACACCACCCCCGCTCCAACATGTACCTCACCATCCCTCCCCCCGCCCCGACCTCCACATCCACCTTCTCTTCCTAATGTGTGTATTCCGCCTCTTACTCGCATCCCTCCTCCCCAACCACCTGGCCCTCCCTATCCGCATCTCCGTCCCCTCTGTTTCCAGCCTCGCATCCACTTCCGCCCTCGACTCCGCATGCGCGCCCGCCTTGTCACGCGCTTCCACCCCGCGCATCCACCGCCACCTCCTCCCCCGCCTCGCCCTCCCCACACTCTTCTCCATCGCCCACATCTCATCATCAACTTCCTCTCATCTCCATCCTCCCCCTCACCATTCGCCAGCATCACCGCCATGCCCGCGGGCAGATTCGCCCCCCCCCCCCGCCCAGCTAGGCAAAGCAGCTCACGGGCAGCGAGCGGTGCAAGCGCCGCAGGGTGGACGATTCGCCGCGGGCGCACTGGGGCGCTGCCCGAACGACGAGGGATTAGCTAGGAACATGGGCAGGAGGGCACGATGGAGGAGGAAAATGAGTGGGACGGCGGAGCTGTGATGGAACGGTTGAGGACGAGGAGACGGAGAACGATGAGGAGGAGGAGGAGGAGGAGGAGGAGGAGAAGGAGGAGGACGATGAGGAGGATGAGGAGAGGGAGGAGGAGGATGAGGAGGATGGGGAGAACGACGCTGGACTGCGGATGGCAACCGACAACTAAGCACATGGCGGCAATATAACCACATGGGGGTCTGGAAGCGAGAAGATAACCGTGAGGGTGATGAGGGGCGATAAGATAGCTTGGGTTGGGTAGCGCTCAAGGAGCTGGGAAATAATTGGCCGACCGATATGGTGGGCACAAGCCTTACCTTGCAAATGCCCACGCACCGCCCTCCATCCCGCCCCCCGAATGGCCTCGTCGACGCTGGTGTAGGCGAACCTGCCGCGGCGATGGCGTCGGCGCCAGCTCCTGAGAAGGGGCGCATGGGGGGTTGGGAGGGGGGGGGGCGTGATATCTATGCATGCCTGCGAAGGCTGGCGGGGCGGCGCCGCTGGACAGCGGCACTGGCGCCAGCGCGAGCGGGGGCGCGCCCGCCGACGGCGAGGCGCTGGAGACGCCGCAGAAGCTGTCCCAGAAGGCAGAGCTGCTGCAGGAGTCGTTTGAGGCTCGCGTCGCAACCTCCAGCGTTAGCGGCGCGCCCCAAGGAACCAGCATCTGCATTGGGTTGATGCACCAGACATCCAACACTATCTAGCACTATCTAACACTACTATACCAACCAGACAACTATCAAACGCACGCCATTAGAGCAGCCGTGTAACATCGACACCGCCATGCGCCCCATATAAGCCACTATGTATCCTTACCCACCCACCCCGCTGCGAGGCTTGCATCACGAAGCCAGGTGTTCTCACGGCGGACGAGGAGTTTGATCTCTCGTGCAAGCTGTTGACGGCATTCCAGTCGAGCACATTCGAGAAGCTGCTATTGACTAAGGGCTACTCGCGGAACACGTCCAACACGTGGCCCGATGACCCAGCAGAGTGGGGCCCCAAGATGGTCGATTCAAAACGTACGCCTGAGAACGCCGAGGAGTACAGCTTCTGGAAGTCGCTGGCGGCCCAGGATTACAAATTCGGCCTGGACGGGTCGACGGGGAACCCAGCGGCAGGGAAGTGGCAGAGGGCGCTCGAGTCCAACGAGACGGACAAAGACGGGCTCACGCTGAAAGAACGATATTCCCGCGTGACGGGGAACATTGCCAAGCGGAATTTCAGAGCTCAGTGGGCCAAGGCGCTGCACGCGAAGGTGGAGGTCGTTCACACCCACGACACCACCGAGCGCAGGGATATGTGGAAGAAGTCCAGCTATCTCCCCATCGGCCGCATCGCCTTCTTGGAGGGCGGCGGCAAGGCGGGATGGCTACAGGCGCCGCGCCATCGCTTCCCATGCCATATCCACCGTCATTATCGTCATGTTCCTCTTCCCCCTCGCATCCTCGTCATCGGTGTCCTCACTCGCCTCCTGCTCATCCATCCGCCTCATCTTTCGCATCGATACCCTCCCCGATCCTCCCCCGCATCCCCCTCTTCCCCCCCCCCTCATCGTCTAGACACACGCGCCAGGCTAGCAAGTACGTGTGGAAGACGATGAACATGGGGCCGCCGTGGATCAAATACGACAGCATGACCGAATCGCTTCGGTCATTATACGTAGTCGAGGGCCTGACGGAGACGTTCTCGGAACAGTGGGGCATCCACAAGCGGTGGGTTGTGCAGGCGCATGCCCGAACTTCGATCGTCGATCGCATGCCCCATCCCCCCCGCCCTCCGAACGTAGACTTCAATTGGCCTTCCACCTTCGATTGTGCACCCCGTGTGCGCAGAACAGGGAGAATGACGAACGCGACGGATAGGATGACGAGGGCACGGACAAGGAGGCTGACGCGGCGGAGGAGGATGGAATGGGACGACGAGGGGGGATGAGAAGGAGGAGGAGAGCGAGGGGGATGAGGAGGAGATGGCCCAAGAGGAGGAGGCTGATGACCACCAGAGGAGGGATGGTGAGACTGCGTAGCGAGGCACAGATCGACAACGGCCCAGCGGCGCTGCAGATGGGGAACTTGGGCGACGGCGGCCCCAGCGCCCTTGGCGCCGCGGGTGTCCTCGCCGCCGCTGGTGCCGATGGCGCCGCTGGCGCCGCCGCCGCTGGCGCTGGCGGCGGGCAGCCTGCGGGTGGGGGACAGGCCTCATGGCATACCTACAACTGCTCTCCTTGTTCAATCGCCCCATGCTCGTCGTCGCGTTCGGGGGAGATGTGGCCTCGTCGAATCGATTGGATTCGCCTCGCAAGCAGATCCTCCCGCGGCCACGTCCAGAACAACACTCACCCACAACAGCCGTCGCCAAGCATGGTTATCGTCGTCTCGTCCTCCTAACTCACGTCTCTCCAGCGAGGCGACGAAGAAAGGCGGCGAGTCGAACGGCGGTGGCCCGAACGCAGATGAGCAGCCAGCATCGGTGTCCAAGCCGAAAAAGGAGAAGACTGGCATCGACAAAAAGATCAGCGAGGTGAAGAAGTTGATCCAATCGTACCAGGGCGCAACGTCACAGGCCAGGAGCATTTTGAAATCAGTTGACAATGACCCAGACTGGGCCGCCATCAAGACCCACGGCTACGACAGTGCGCTGAGGAAGGCGCTCAAGAACCTCGACGACGCAATCGACGCAGACGTGAACGTGAGCAGGGTCATGACACAGAATCTGCAGAAGCTTCGCGCCACAGTCAGCACAGACCACAAATTCCTGAGCCACTTGGACCTGGCGCTTGGCCTCGAGAGCAGCATCAAAGACGTATGCGACGAGCGGGCTGCCTTGTTCGGCATGTACGAGGTTCGCAAAAAGCAAGAGGCTGACCGTGCTAAGCAAGATGCTGCAAAGGCAGGCAGCGCGTCTGGCGGTGATCAGTCGGCGGCTGCGGGTGGCAAGAGGAAGCGCCCGCGCAAGTAGTGAGGAGTGGCGCTGGTACAGAACTTTTGAACGATATCTGCCATGACGCTGCTGGGCATCATGCGGGGGTGACAGACAGTGCGCGGTGTGATTCCTGTGCTGTTTGAATAGCACGTATTTGCAGGTGTTCTGCTCACTTGTATGGACAAGTGATGGGATGCGCACTGTACCTGCAATCTTTTCAGCACGACTTGCACTTAACATTTAGAATTTAGCGACAACGCGTAAACTAACTGATAACACCAAATATTTCGGCATAAATTACAAAAAAAAAAAAAAAACACGCATGAAGCTTATTTTTCACACCGAACCGCTCACACACCACGTGTTCCGCTTATTTCGTGTGATATTGCTGATGTGTCAGGGTACGGGCACCGTTGGAATACCGTTGGAATTCTACCGTTGGAATTCCGTTGGAAAATCGTTGGAATCTGATTTCCCCATGTGTTTTTACAGTGAATCGTGGCGTTGGAATTTCACAACACTACCGTTGGAATTCCGGTGGAATTGCGTTGGAATTTCTCAGGTGCAAATCAACCGTGATCTCAGCATATGAGCATCATTCTTTGATTACTATTATGGTGCAGGTCGGGCTATGCGTATGCCTGTGGATCTAGATAGGACAATCTGTGATTTCAGATGCTTGAATCAGTGTTCGACGCTCGCAGTCGACAGGATCAGGCCTGTGACATGAGCGCGGCATGAACCTAGGGCATCAACATCACTAGACGTACGCTCGGTTCGTGCATATTGACAGGAGTGGGTGGCAGATGATATGAGTGGGAGTCATGGGGATGATAAGCCATACACAGTAGCAGCGCATGATGACAACAACGCCGAAGGGGCGGCGCCTTGTCACAGCGACTTGCGATTGGTGGCTGGTCGCACCTGCGGTGTGATCCCCCGCGCACGTCCTGTCTTGCGACCCCGTTCCGACAGTCACGTCTCCAACTCTGCTTCTATATCCCCTCTCCAACCACCAACCTCGAATCAACTTGGCACTTCATATTCGCGTTTCTCATCACATTCCAACTTGCCCACTGTCCGTGGTATCCACATCGCTGTCATGTCGCCCATCTCGCGTCATGACATCGTGACCGCCCCAATCGCCACCCCATACCCGTGTGTATTGCGTCGCCCGTCGTCCTCCTCATCACGCGCCCTCCCGTCTCGGTCGTTCCTCCTACATGTCATTCATGTCGCCATCTCTCTCCCTCCCTTTCCCTATCATGACAGCGATGTGCCCGTCGGTATGCCACTATCCGCATCTCAAGTCTTTTCCATGTGCCCGCTGCCTATTCGATCTGTGTTGGTAGCGTGCGCGAGCTGGCGCGACCGCCCGCGTGGGGCAAGTCGCGCGCACTGCATGTTTTTAGATTGCTGGTACCACGATCGTGTGCAAAACAACGCATGTCCTATGTCATTCGGGATCATCGATTGGTATGCATGCCCATATTGCATCGGCGGATGCGCTCGGATGGGCATCGGTTTAGGTTCGGCATCGGACGGGCATGATACGATAGGGGTGGCGAGGTTGACACTGAGCTGGGGTGAATCGGGATATGGCATGAGATGGTCTGACTCATGGTTGTGATTTGGGGCGATGGATGGGCTGATAACGGATTTGTGTCGGAATAATATTATGGGGATGGTGATGGTAACACAATGTATGATGCCGATGTTGACGATGAAGGGGTGGGGCTCTGCCCTGCATGGTTCAATTGCTGATGATGCGGACTATGCGATGATGGGGATGTCGAAACGGACCGACACGCAATCGAACCTCGACTACCATTGTGGTGTGGTCTCGTGAACGGCCGAAAACATATGATATCAGTCTGGCATGTAGGGTGAAATTGATGACGGGGTGGATGATGGCGATGGCGTGATTGCGTTATGCCTTTCGACGCGCACAATCGGGCACGCCCCTGACACCTCGCCGCCGCCAGGACGTGGTGGCGTCTCGCTGATGGCGGTGATCACCGAGACCATCTTCGGCTAGGCACAATTGTGCACCCGCCGCTAGCTGCCGATTGCTCCAGCGGGCGGGTGTCGGCCCCTTTCCAGACACGGCTGTGAGACCGTGAGAGGATGCAACGTTTTAGTTGGTCATACGGTTTGTTGATGACATCGTAGTGGTTTGGTAATGTGCCCGCGTGTGATAATGGGCAATATTAGCCGCACTTAGCCCAAGCGTTACGCACAATACGAACCGTGCACGACACACCTGATATACAGGTGGTGTAATCCAGTGTGTTGCATGTGCGCTCCACCGACCACGTGTGTTATGAATAGTATATCGGTACATGCCACGCTCGACGGCTATACCCCAGGGGTGCATAATATATTGGGATGTGCAAAGCGATGATGATCGAATGTGTGAATGCATCCTCTCACGTCTCCCGAATGCTAGGCACAGAGCACAGAGCACCGTGGGGTGCATCATCCTGTGCTTGTTTGTTTCTTGGCCAAGTGCCGCCACTGCTCTGCATGCGCTGTCTGCCCATGGCGTCGCATTCGGTGGCTCTCAATGGTTGGACGCGTCGCAACTCGATCCGAACCAATCCACGCATGACCACATGGAGTCGACACACCCGTCACCACGCACCAAACGCAACCAACACGCATACATATACACCGCATGTACATGTACATATATACACACACTTATATATACACTCATACATAATCATACATATGGCTTAGGGTGTACACGAACTACGCGTTTGAATTGCGTTGGATTGTCGTTGGACTTGCGTTGGAAAACCGTTGGAATTCCGTTGGAATTTCATTGGAATTCGTAGTAATATCATTGGAAGCGTTGGAAACCACCGTCGCCACGTGAACGGTTGCACGAACACGCCACGGCATTGCATTTGAGTCACATTGCCGTGATACCGATCGCGCGCAATATGGTGCGTAGTTGACACGTTGCGTGATATGGCGCTACAATTTTTCGGAACACGTGTGACGTGTATGTTTGACATCAATGCTGATATGTTAGTTGTAGGCATCGCCTCACAATCGAATTCGCACGCACGCACTACGGCCCGCACCCGACTGACATTTATACACGTGTACGCCTCGCCACGAGCACGTGTCAATGTGCATTTGCAACGGTTGGCAGTGCGCCGCCGTTCGAGATCAGAACACATGCGCAATAGCACGGGCGGTGTACTGTACTACGTGTGCGTGCTCCGCACGTGATGGCATCATCGTGATGTGAGCCGCGGGTGCATTTCGTCGGTGGGTATAGTTGCTCGAGCAATATGCACGCCAACCACAGCCATGCAACGCCGTGGCGACAGGAGCCGCTCGCAGCGCCACCCATGGCAGACTTCGTCCACTGCTCAGCGCAAGGCTGGGTCTGATTTACTTAAGCACTTGATGAAGTTGTACGCGTCATGTCGGATAACGGCGCAGCAGTTCGCAGTGGCGTGCCATTTTGCCAGCGAAGCTGGTGTTCCTGGTGGAGATTTCAAGCGGTATGCGAGCCCAGAAGGGCTCCAGTCGGGCAAATACCAGCACAATTTAGATAAAGTGTTACCCCAGCCAGCCCACTTATACATCATGTCGGTCCCTCAGAACCTACATAACTCCCCCTTGAGAACGGTGCAAAGTGTTCCGATCAAGCTCGGGTATGAGGCTATTGAAGATGAGTTGCAGAGCGACCCGACAGTCTGGACAACAGCTCAGACAGACCCCGCCGATCGACCAGAAAATGTGATGGACGTCATTGCATATAAATCGCATCCCTTGGTGATTGCAGCCGAGGCCGCCGGGCGGCCGAAGCCCCTTCCATTAGCCATATACGTTGACGGGGTAGCATACATACAACAAGCAGCGGGGCGATCAGATACGGTAATGGGGTTTTGGCTGGTGAATCTTCTTTCGAGTAAGAGGTATTTGTTGACGACCCTCCGCAAGAGCGACGAGTGTCAGTGTGGTTGTCGAGGGTGGTGTTCGGTGTTCCCGATCTTATCTTGCATTCGTTGGCAGCTCGAGAGCATGGCTCTCGGCACCAGGCCAGACTCGATGCACGATCTTAAGCCGTGGCCGCCAGGGCAAGAGCCCACGCAGCGGCAGCTATCCTACAGTGCAATGCTTCTTTTTGTGAAGGGAGACTGGGCAGAGCATAGCAAGACATTAGCATTGGCACCTTGCAACCAAAATGATAATTGTTGCCAATTCTGTGAAATGAACCGATTCGACCGACATGATTGCTCACATTTCCTTTCACACGACAGCGACGAGCAGTTACCTTTACGCGATCATGACGATTACGAAAAGGATGTACAGAAATGCGAGATTAAAGTTCATGTGGCTAGTGTCGAGCAGCTGCAGTCTCTGGTATCATCTCTCAGATGGTTCAAACCAATAAAGAGAAATGCTGTACAGCTGCGAGGTAGGTGTATTTACAAAGACGTTACAATTGGGGGGGTGGTTCTTGCGTTGGGGGATAGATTGGAACCATCGGCAGACATGACTGACATTGCCTACCTGGGTCGGAGGACGCCCCCATTCGATGTTACGTTCTGGCGCGCGAGAACTCATGGAGCACGCGCAGTCCAACTCGATTCCGTGCACCACCGATGCCCACTATTCTCCAGTGACGTGTTGTGTACGAGTCCTGCACGGACTCTCGCTATCGACGCAATGCATTGCTTGCATTTAGGAATTGTGATGCGATATGTTGCAGCATGCCTCTGGCGAACAATACTGGCGAACCCATGGGGCTTCAATGGGGGCGAATCTCACAAGCAAGATCTCGGGCTCCGGCAACTATGGGGGGAACTGAAAGCATGGCAAGAACAACATGTACCTCAAAATGAACGGCTTCATATACTCACGGCAAAAATGATGGGGTCATCCCGTGGACACACGACCGAGGACCAATCGGTAATTCAAACCGCGTTGTGTTCTTGTTCTTTTGCGACGCGCATGCCCACCGCACGCGTCAATCCTCGTCGCCGCGACGGACGTGGCTCGGAAAGCTACGCCGCGTGCATCACCAGCACGGGCGGTAAATTGGTTGGGCCTTGTGTTCGGAGGGGGTAGGTTTCATTGTTTCTCATGTTTACCCTGTCCCAAGAACCCGCGTCACGGTGGCTGTCATATGAGCTTGAAGGCAGCGGAGTGCGGCTTGCTCTTGGATTTTGTGGTGGACAATCTACTGGCGCACGGGGGTGCGGAGCGATTTGGGGGGCCTCTCATTGGCGCTGGGGTGGCACTCCAAGGCTTTTTCCAGATCATGAGAAACGAACCCAACGTAGTTTCGGATGATGGGTGTACCATGATGCGCAATTACATTGACCTCCACATACGTTGCTGCAAACAAGCAGACATCGACCTGACGCCCAAGCACCATTTGGCGTGCCACCTCGCAGATAGGACCCGTTTTTTGAAGGGGGGGTGTTTCGACCTCTCTCGCTCGAGCTCCCGCTCTGTCGCTGTCCCAGGGCCCCAGGGCGGCCGTCGGGCACGTCGCACGTCATCCTCTTGGTCATGCCCCCGCCCACCAGACTACCCTTGCTCCATGTTCCATCTCCTCCCGCATTGTTTTCTCTCCGCCCCGTTATCCGCCCCTCCGTTCCCGCAATCATGTCCTCAATCTTGATGCCCCCCTCCCCAAAGCAGAAGAACCCAGGCGCCTTGCGCTCGCGGTCGTGCGCCGTGCATCGCTGTCTCGAGCGACCGCTGGCCCCGTAGGAGGCGGTGGGCGAGTCGCCACGCTCTAACGGGGAGCGATATTGAGCGCGCATGGTATATATAATGGGAGATAGGGAGGGAGAGAGAGAGGGGGAGAGAGAGCGATCTATATATATAGAGAGAGAGAGAGAGAGAGTTTGAGAGAGCGAGCGAGCGAGCGAGAGCGAGCGAGCGAGCGAGAGCGAGCGAGAGAGAGAGAGAGAGAGAGAGAGCGAGCGATAGACATGCGGGGCATGAGGAGAGGGATGGGTATATAGAGAGATGGTTAGGAATGGGGATGCATGGGGGATAGCGGAACGACGGGGACAGGGATGGATACGTAATACGGATGCGGATGAGGAGGGGGGCGGGGGATGGCGATGGGGGGGCGCTATAGGGGGATATAGAAGGATATGACGATGCATATGGAACGTTATATAGAACGCGGGAGGGATATCACGGGCAACGCATATAAACCGATCAAGGCACGGTGCGACCAGCTATACATTTACGTCGTTCGCATATGGCGAGATACACGTCATTGTGGGGATGGGGGCGCTTGCTTAACAGTAGCACAGCACGTGCGCATTGACGTGGCGAAGGGGGCAGGGCAGCAAGAGCCGCGCAGTTAAAACAACTACCCAGTCTCCAAGGGTGCAGTTCCAGGGGCCCCCCAAAGTTTACAATTGCTTCTTGGACGAAGGGCTCAACGTACTGCTGCGTGACGTGTGTAAGTATTGCCATAGGGCGACTTTTGGCTCCAGGTGTCACGCGCTACTCGAACTTCAGGGGCGGCTGGCACTCTCGAAATACATAGGCACGAATAGATCATGGCTTCCGCTCGTGTCTGGCTGGGAATGACATGTTTGCTTCTAGCGAATGCCGCCCCAGCGCACCGCCATGCAGAGTTTGCCACAGCAAGACAGTGGGCGCGCGCTGTTTCCCGACGATTGGTAACGAGTGGCGTGCCAGGGCGTCTCTCGGGCCACGAGGATACACTGCCCATGCTCGACGCTGCGTCGACGCACATCTGGAACGTCATACACGCAATACCACGAACAGTGTCGTGCCTGGAAGTGTTCTCGGGGCACGGTGGAATCACCCACGAGGTTGCAGCAACGCATGGGCTTGAGGCATACGCTTTCGACAAAGATAACCATGCGCACCAAGACATCACAACGCTATTCGGCATGCTTTACTCGTTCTATATTTTAGCTTCAGTGCGAAAGCGAGGATTCGTACACTTTGCACCGCAGTGCTCTACGTGGATCAACATGGCCATGCATCATACGAGAAGGACTCGGGCCAACGTCGTCGGGGACGATAGCCGCAGTGACGTCCGCGACGGCAACCATACGGCAGTGGTGGTGTCGGCTGGGGTTAACCTGAAACGTTCGGTACATATACTACCACATCCCCCACCCATACACGAGTGACACACGGTTTCGTGTCGTCGCCCTCTTCTTCCTCATCCCTACCCGCCTCTTCCTCGCCCACCTCTCCATATTCATCATATTCGCCCTCGTCGTCCTCATCATCGTTCGCCTCGTAACCACCCTCCCCACCCGCATCCTCCACCCTCGCCCCCCCGTCGCCTCCCGTCTTCCAAATGATCGCACCCCCGCCTGGCCACCACCCTGACGTCATTCCTACCTGTGCGCCCCTCCGTGCCACCGCCCCGCCCGCGGCAATTCCTGTACACGGGTGGCCCGAGGGTGGTGGCTTGACACGACCGTGTGGCTCACGCAAAGGGGGCGTCGGTTGATGCGCCGAGCGCGCTCGCGTTTTCCGCTTACCCCGCGGGGGGTGATCGGCGAACGCAGATGTTCAGGGGGGCTGGCAGAGGCGACAGTGGGCGCCAAAACGATCAAGACTGAGCGAGGGTAGGGCTGATGCCCGAGAGAGAGAGCCACTGTGATCAGAAGATAGGTCGAGCGGGGGAGGGGCGACATGTGGCGCGGCGAGGATGTAGACACGCAGAGCAGAGCGCACGGGACGGGGAGGGATGCTGATGATGATGATGATGCTGATGATGATGCTGCTGCTGATGATGATGATGATGATGATGATGGTGGTGATGATGATGATGCGAGGGAATGTGAGGAGGATGGATGAGGATGATATACCAGACGAACGAACGTGCGTGTGAGTGGCCAGCAGTGCTGATACACTCAGCGCCACCCCCATCCCCACGGTGACTCATCGGGAGTGCGATCGTTAGACTGTGGACACTCACCCCCCCCCCATTGCTGCGACCTGTTGCCCAGGTCGTGGATGTTGAGTTTCGCGCACGCCCGTGATGTATTCTTCATGGTAGAGCAGCCCAACAGCAGCATGTTTTTCCTGCATGCGGCGGTCGACGCCGCGCTGTCAGCGTGTGCTGCATTTCGCGTGCACACTTGCATGGGCGGTTTCGGTGCTCCAACGACCAAGCCGACCGAACTGATGACTAGTATCCCTGCGTCGCGCTTGCATCTCCTCGCAAAGACGAGCAGCGATGCGCTCGCGCTCGCTGGGCGCAAACGCACGAGCCTGTTTGTGAAGCAAGCGATACGCAAGGCGCCACGATCCGCAAGCAAGTGGAATAAGAAATCGTGGATCACAGGCAACAGCGGGATCAAGGCATCCCAGGTGTATCCTTTACGCTTCTGTCAGACGGTTGCCGAGCTAATCGTCGAGCTATCTTCTGGCAGCATCTGATGCGCAACGCGGTCGGCGCGACATGGGGTTGGCTGACAGCGGCGCTTAGCCGCGGTTGAGGGCACGTTGCGCAGGATGCGCAGCGGTGGGCCTAACGCGCGGCGCTCGACATCGGTTGTTTTTTTTATGTTTGACAAGTTTAGACCGCCATGATGCGCTGCCTGGCTTCTCATGGAGCTCGCGCTCACGTGCACAGGGGTTCATGCTCAGTCGCGCCCCTCGGATTCTCGCCAACCATATAAATATGTGTTTATTTCTCTCGCGCTCTCTCTCTCGCCCTCTCTCTCGCTCTCGCTCTCGCTCTCGCTCTCGCTCTCGCTCTCTCTTTCTCTCTCTCTCTCTCTCTCTCTCTCTCTCTCTCTCTCTCTCTCTCTCTCTCTCTCTCTCTTCCCCCACCCCCCCCCCTCCTCACACATTATCTCCCTGGATCGTTCTCATACCTTTGTCTACGCGGTCGCGCAGTCGCCGTGCAAGTAGTTCGCTATCGCTATATCTATCTCTCTCTCTCTCTCGGTTTGTCCCTCTACCCGTCATTATCCCCTCCCTCATTCAGTCCATCTCCCTCTGCTAATTCGCAGTCTTATCGTTTCTGGAGGGCATCTCGACATCCCTAGCTTGTGTGCGTTGATCGGCACATTGCGTTCGCAGCGTCGACGTCGAGTCATTGGCGTCTATATGGGCACTCGCTTGTCACATGCGCCCGCCCTGGTTCTGGCGCCCAGCGTTTGGTTCAATCGCCTGGGATTCACACGCAACTTCCAACTCAAAATCGATGGTGTAAGTACAGTTCTCCGATGGTCCATCCCTAGTTTGAAGTTGCACGACTGTTGTTTCAACGTGGCGCTGACTTGTGGCGGATCCCCAGATCGAGGCAACGCGCAGTCATATGTTTATCCAACTCGGTGCGAGTGATGACGTCACCAACCTGCGTCTTTTCCTGTATATACCTCCAACGAGTCTAGCTGACTCGGATGTGCAATCTTTCTCATGCCTGGTGTGGCGTGCACGCGCGCGTGCACCGCGCTCGCGGGCGCGTGCGTCTGTTTGCTGCGTCAAGTGTTTCGCTTCTGCAGATTGGGCTCGCATTTGAACGCGGGCTACATTTGATATCGCTAATAATTGGTGCAGAGCGCGCCGGCATAGCGTTGGAGAGTCGTTGGAATTTCATTGTGGTTTGTTGGACGGTGCGCGCGTAGTATCACGCGTGATATCTAGTATACGACAATATGCGTGCGATTCACACACGTCGCGCGCCTGGCAAACCAACATACGGGTAATATATTAGCGAGATAGGAGCAATGGCGGGAAGGCAGCAATAGAACACGAACACGGTGACCGCTGACGGAGATGAGGTGACATCGGCACGCACGCGCACGCGCGCGCACATGCGCCACATCCGCGCACGATCGCACCAGTTACCAACGATCCCATGTTTGAATGCATGTGCTTTTTGAGGCGCGTGCAAGCATGCCCTGAGACATCTGGCACTGGAGGTGCGCAAGCAATGCGTCGGGCGAAATACAGAGCTCGACGAGGAGCGGGCGAGGACGGACGCAAGAGGTAGAGTGAGGAGCGGGTGGGGACGGAGGAGGTAGAGGGAAGAACACTAGTCAAACACAAATAGGGATGGACAGGGACGCGCCATCAGAAGGGCGTGGCAGACACGACTGTTGCATGCAAGTATACGTCTCGACGGATGCGGAGGGGGTGCCTCTCCATTGGGCATTGCCGACCCTCCTCTGCGCACTCGCCCAACGCTGCGACCCCCACCCACCCGACAAACATCGATATGTTCAGGCACCCACCCACATCCCCCATCCCAAGAGGAACGCAACGGTGAGTTAGCGAAGATAATCGCGCAGCGTGGAATGTATAATAAAACGAAACGACGTTCGTCACGAACACATTTGCATCGCAGCCGATTTGGCACGAACCCATTTACCATTCATATTGGCCAGAAGGGCCGATAGTTGTGCCGCGCGCGTGACATTACGCGCGAACATGCCGCAGAAGGTTAAGGGTGAGTGCTGTTGGTGGAACCAGGTTGACCAGCGTGAGCTGGAGATGGAGCCGAAGCACAGGCCAGAGTGGATCATTAGTAAAACAGGTGAACGGTTGATTCCAAATTGGTACCGTTGGCAGCCCGATTCATGGGCGTTCAAGTGCATGTTGTGCAATTTGGACGCGCCGAATGACAGCCACGTGCAGTCGAACAAACATCAGAATGGTCTGCGGTGGAAGCCGAAGGAGATGTTCGCAGACCAGGCGAGGCTGATTGCGAGAGTGATTCCAAATACTGAGTATGACTACGAGGACCCGTGGGACCTCAACCCAGCGAAGCAAGATGGTGATCGTGGTGATGCTCCTGATGGTGGTGTTGGGAGCAACGACCCGTGGCATCCTGATGGAGATCGTGTGTTGGCGCTGGTGCATCCGCAGCCGCCGCCTGGGCTGGGTCGCGACGATCATCGCAACGAGTTTGATGATATCAAAACGGAGATAAGGAATCTAACTACTGCGGTGGAAGGTCTTCAGAATCTTGTGTTGGCACTGTCTGCTGCGGTTCGTGAGTTGAGCGGCCAGTCTCAGGCGACGCGCGATGGCGCGCAGAACGGAACCCCAAAAGAGGAGTCCGAGGTTGGCAGTGATTAAACGCGTGGTGTTTCAAGGCTTATATGGCCATCTGCAGTTTGGGTTCGGCCGAACCCACTTCGCCACTGGCGCAATCCTCGCGACGAGTTTTTCGTGCGCGAGGAGCACACTTCTTTACTTTAAGAGCCCTGCCGCGCTCGCCAGTCACCAGCCATCGCCATATGAGTTTTATGTGCTGGATATGCCCGAGCGCTCGAGCTACAGAGATCTGTGGGATCCAAGACTCTGAGGAAGAAAACTTAAAAACTCTTCTGCGTATAACACAAAGGCACCAACGAGGCCCCTAAACTCCGAGGCTCCAGAGGCCCCATAAACAGCTGGCCCTAATTACGCTCCAGGGGCTCCAGAGGCTAAACAGCTCCAGAGGCTCCAAAGGCTCCAGAGGCTTCAGATGCTCCAGGGGCTCCAGAGGCTCCAGAGGCTCCAGATCACGATCGGGTATGATTGGCTAACGCTTCAAGCTCTGAATCGACCAACTCCTGGAGTGACTGTGTAAGGCAATCGAAGAAAACATATGATGGACATAACGTTGGCATACATATCATGTGGGCATGTAGGCATATCATGTGATTGTACAACAAACCATGTAGGCATCACGTTGGCATGTATATCGTGTGGGCATCACGTTGATTTATACACATATAATCACACCGTTAGCACTTGCATTTGTTACTACAACACTGATGCTTGAAAAACAAGCTGCACGAATCATGATATACATGATCCTTGAAACACAAGCATTCCGGACCACAGGGAAGTCACGGTTTTGGTTCCGGTTCAGGTTCCGGTTGAGGTTTCCTTCCCCTTCGGAGTCCCAAAGAAGATCGCCCGAGCCACGGTTTTGGTTCCGGTTTCCTTTTTTTTCGGGGTCCCAAAGAAAACCCCCAAGAACACGGTTATGGATCCGGTTCTGGTTTTGGTTCTGGTTTCCTTCTTCTTCGGGGCCCCAAAGAAGATCCCCCAAGTCACGGTTTTGGCTCCGGTTCCGGTTGTGGTTCCGGTTTCCTTCTTCTTCGGGGCTCCCAAGAAGACCCCCAGGTCACGGTTTTGGTTTCGGTTCGGGTTCTGGTTTCGGTTTGCTTCTTCTTCTTTGGTCCGTGACGGTCGTCGTGGTTCTGCTTCTGGTTCCGGTTCTGGTTTCGGTTTCCTTCTTTTTTTTTGCGCCCAAGGGCGCCTCAGATTTTGGTTATGGTTCTGGTTCGGGTTTTGGTTTCGCTTTCCTTCTTCTTCCGCGTCCCGAAGAAGGCTCCCTAGGTCACGGTTCCGGTTCCGGTTCTGGTTCCGGTTCCGGTTTCCTTTTTCTTCTTTGGTTCGGGGAGCCCTCCAGGTCCCCGTTCTGGTTCCGATTCCGGTTCTGGTTCGGGTTTGGGATTCCTTTTTGCGGCCCTCTTCCGTTCTGGTTTTGGTTCTGGTTCGGGTTCAGGTTCCATTTTTGTTTCCGGTTTCCTTCTTCTTATCCCTGCCGAAGAAGGGCGCCGAAACGACCACCAGACCCACACTCGTCATCATCATATTCCTCTCCTACCTCCTTCCCTCCCTCCTCCTGCGTGCTCCCCTCCCCCATCCCCCCCCCGCCCGAATGTGCGCCATTGGATACTCCCGTGCCTATGATTACGCCGCCATCCGACCCACCGAGCGCGCGCCGCCACTCTCAGAGGCGATCCCGTCGAGCTCCGAGGGAGTCAGAGAAGGAGGAGGAGGAAGAGGAGGAGGAGGACGAGGAGGAAGTTGGAGGAGGAGTCAGAAAAGGGAGGAGGGAGGAGGGAGGAGGAGGCGGAGGAGAAGGAGGAGGCAGAGGAGGAGGAAAAGACGGGGAGCGGAGGAGGGGAGCATGGCGCGGAGGAGGGGAAGATGGGGGACGGAGGATGGAAGATGGAGGATGGAGGAGGAAAAGGAGGAGGTGGAGGATGAGGAGGACGAGGAGGAAGTTGGAGGAGCAGGAGGAGGAGGAGGAGGAGGAGGAGGAGGAGGCATGCTGAGCCGAGGCGAGGCTCGACGGACGGGTCGCCACGGCTGCTGGCGCAGTGGAATGCCCCTGCACCTTTCCCCCTGCAAGAGCACGAAGGCGGTCGGCACGCAACCGCCTGCACCCCCCCACCGCCACAGAGGCCGCAGAGCAGCGCGCGGATGGCGAAGAGCAGCGCGGCGACAAGGTAGATGAAGACCACAAACCCCCCTCGTTCGCCTCCTCCTCCTCCTCCTCCTCTCCTCCTCCACCCGCCCCCTCCTCCTCTCCCCTCCTCCTCCCCCGCCCCCTCCTCCTCCTCCTCCTCCACCTCCTCCTCCTCCTCCTCCTCCTCCTCCTCCTCCTCTTTTTCCTCGTCATCCTCCTCCAACTTCCTCCTCTTCCTCCTCCTCCTCCGTTTCCTCCTCCATCTTCCATATTCCATCCTCCATCATCCGTCCTTCATCATTCCCCTCCTCCGCTCCATCCGCCCCACCTCCGCTCCCCGCCTTCTTCTTCTTCTTCTCCTCTCCTCCTCCTCCTCCTCCTCCTCCGCCCTCCGCCTCCTCCTCCTCCGCCTCCGCCTCCTCCTCCCCTCTCCTCCCTCCTCCTCCTGCCTCCTCTCTCCTCCCTCCCTCCCTCCCTCCCTCCCTCCCTCCGTCCCCCCCCCCCCCCTGGCCGCACTGGCGGATGGGGGAAGGAGAGGAGCGATCGCCGCGCAGGCGGGCGGGCCTCTCCAGCTTGCGCACGGTTGCCTCGCGGGCGTGCCCGAGCCCCGACTTCCATCCAACCTCCGACCTCCCTCGGAGGATCCTTCTGACCCTCGCGTCGCGGGGTGAATCCAAGGACGGCGAGCCGAACTGGCCAGCAACCAACCTTCGGGCTGTGCCCAAAGCGTTGCCGATGCCGCATTCCTCCTCCTTATCGTCCTTCTCCTCCTCCTCCCCCTCCTCCTCCTCCTCCTCCTCCTCCTCCTCTTGTTCGCCTTCCTTCTGCTTCTCTAGTGTTCCTCCTCCTCGTCCTCCTTCTCCTCCTCCTCCTCCTCCTCCTCCATCCTCCTCCATCCTCCTCCATCCTCCTCCTACTCCTCCTCCTCCTCCTGCTCCATCCTCCTCCCTCCTCCTCCTCCTCCTCCTCCTCCTCCTCCTCTCCTCCTCCTCCCCCTGCTCCTCCTCGTCATCCGCCTCCTCCTCCTCCTCCTCCTCCTCCTCCTCCTCTCCTCCTCGTCCTCCTCTCCTCCTCCTCGTCCTCCTCCTCCTCCTCCTCCTCCTCCTCCTCCTCCTCCTCCTCCTCCCCCATCCTCCTCCGATTCTTCTTCCTCCGACCCCCAAGATAGTCACAGGAGGTAGAGCATGGCTCAATGTAGCCTCCGACAGACCTCCAAGAGGCCTCAAGACAGCCACAAGACGGCCCAAGATAGCTGAGCATGGCTCCGGATGTCCTCCGACAGCCTCCAGCCGAACATGGCTCACGAAGGCCCCCAAGAGGCCTCAATACAGCCTCCGATCGTGCCTGGATGGGTTGGTGGGAACATGTTTTTGTTCGCGAGCGCGCAGGGATGCCAGGCGCCGTCGAAAAACGCGGCTGACAAGCAGCGGCCCAACTGCCGCACAAGAACGCACAGGAGCGAGCTACGCTGCGGCTCAAGAAACGCGGTGGACGTAGGGTTGGTGGGAATACTTTTAAGTCAGCGGCCGCAGGCGAGCGCGCCACCGGCGAGTCCAGTCAAAGCGGGGCACGCAACGACGAATTAACCTAAAGCGGCGGGGCGGAGCCACACGCAGCACCTCAGCGGCGGGCCGGCGAGTGGAAGGGGCAGGGGGTTGGTGGGAAGATTTGTTAGTCAGCGGCCGCGGGCGAGCGCGCCAGCAGCGAGTTAGGTCCAAGCGGGCTACGCAGAGACTAATTAGGCAGAGGCGACGCGCAAGGCAACAGCTACTCGGCAACCCGAGGCCTCACGTAGCGGCCCAGCGCCAGGTGGATGGCTGGAGGAACTGAAACTGAGTGGAACTGCCAGCGTGCGGGTTGGTGGGAATACTTTTTCCTGTCGCGGCCGCGAGACGACGGTCAGGCGGCGAGTGCAAAGTCCGGGACGCGAGCTAGGCGAATTAGCAAGAATGCGTGGGGTGCACATGCACTGAACAAAATGCTCCGCATTAAGGCGAACGCACATAGGCGCCAGCCACACCGAAGTGAAGCAGACCGCAGTGCGAATGCAACGGAGAAGTCGCCCTGTCGGCGCCAAGCTCCGAGCAGCTCTCCTAGCCGAGAGCGGGCAGGGAGAACCGAAGCGACAACGCTGAAGGCTGAACCACTCAGCGCGAAGTCCGTACCACCGCCGTACGCGGGGTCGGCTAAGACAGGGGCAGAGGAACGGCAGGGACCTACAGAGCACTCACTCCACGATCCACACCGCTGCCCGGTGGGGGGGCCGGTGTGTCAGTCATCGTTTCCGAAACGAGTGACAGGCCAGGAAGCAACGATGAAAGAGGACACGCAGGCCCAAGAGCCAGCACACTGCCGCCAGACGGGTATCGGCCGAAGGTCGCCGAGGTACGCTGCAGCCGCGACCAGCTCATAGGCGCTGGAGCGCAGTCAGGGTTGAATCTGACCACAGAGCGCGCAGGGGAACGGCAGGTACCTGCAGAGCACTCACTCCACGGACCGCACCGCTGCCGGGGGGGGGGCCGGGGTGTCGTTCATCGTATCCGAAACCAGTGACTGGCCGGGGCTGCAACGATGAGAGAGGACACGCTGGCCCAAGGGCCGGTATACTGCAACCTCGCAGGTAACGGTCACGATTGTCGCCGAGATTCGCAGCTGCCGCGACCAGCTCATGGAGCGCTGGAACGCAGCCAGGGCTGAATCTGACCACGCAGTGGATGGGGGGGGGTGCAGCCAAGAGCCGCAATGAACACACGTGTCGGTTGGAGGGGAGGGTGCAGCCAACAGCCGCAATGTAACATGTCATGGAAGCAGCAGAATGGTGCGCAAGGGGGAACTATTCCGCGCCAGGCGCGCGCCAGGTGCGCCAGTTGCGCCAGGTGTGCGCCAGGTGCGCCAGTTGCGCCAGGTGTGCCAGGTGGGCCAGTTGCGCCAGGCGCGCCAAGTGAGCCAGGTGCGCCATGTGCGCCAGGTGCGACAGGTGCGCCATGTGCGCCAGGTGCGCCAGGTGCGCCAGGCGCGCCAGGTGCGCCAGGTCTGCGCTAGGTGCGCCATGTGCGCCAGGTGCGCCCAGCGCGCCAGGTGCGCCAGGTGCGCCAGATGCACCAGGTGTGCCAGGTGTGCGCCAGGTGTGCGGCAGGTGCGCGCCAGGTGCGCGCCAGGTGCGCCAGGTGCGCCAGTTGCACCAGGCGCGCCAGGCGCGCCAGGTGCGGCAGGTGCGGCAGGTGCGGCAGGTGCGTCAGGTGCGCCCAGCGCGCCAGGTGCGCCAGGTGCGCACCAGGTGCGCCCAACGCGTCAGGTGCGCCAGGCGCGCCCAGCGCGCCAGGTGCACGCCAGGTGCGCGCCAGGTGCGCGCCAGGTGCGCGCCAGGTGCGCCAGGTGCGTCAGTAGCGCCAGGTGCGCGCCAGGTGCGCCCAGCGCGTCAGGTGCGTCAGGTGCGCCCAGCCCGCCAGGTGCGCGCCAGGTGCGCCAGGTGCGCGCCAGGTGTGCCAAGTGGAGGGACAGGGAGGCCTCAAAGTGGTCTGCGTAGGACGTACCTCCGCTGGGCCTCCCAGGAACACACGAAAGTGGCGACAGTTGCGCAGATCGCAGCCCCGCAGGGGACAGGGAGGCCTCAAAGTGATCTGCGTAGGACGTACCTCCGCTGGGCCTCCCAGGAACCCACGAAAGTGGCGACAGTTGCGCAGATCGCAGCCCCGCAAGGGACAGGGAGGCCTCAAAGTGATCTGCGCAGGACGTACCTCCGCTGGGCCTCCCAGGAACACACGAAAGTGGCGACAGTTGCGCAGATCGCAGCCCCGCAGGGGACAGGGAGGCCTCAAAGTGATCTGCGTAGGACGTACCTCCGCTGGGCCTCCCAGGAACCCACGAAAGTGGCGACAGTTGCGCAGATCGCAGCCCCGCAGGGGACAGGGAGGCCTCAAAGTGATCTGCGTAGGACGTACCTCCGCTGGGCCTCCCAGGAACCCACGAAAGTGGCGACAGTTGCGCAGATCGCAGCCCCGCAGGTGACAGGGAGGCCTCAAAGTGATCTGCGTAGGACGTACCTCCGCTGGGCCTCCCTGGATCACACGAAAGTGGCGACAGTTGCGCAGATCGCAGCCCCGCAGGGGACAGGGAGGCCTCAAAGTGATCTGCGTAGGACGTACCTCCGCTGGGCCTCCCAGGAACACACGAAAGTGACGACAGTTGCGCAGATCGCAGCCCCGCAAGGGACAGGGAGGCCTCAAAGTGATCTGCGTAGGACGTACCTCCGCTGGGCCTCCCAGGAACCCACGAAGTGGCGACAGTCGCGCAGATCGCAGCCCCGCAGGGCACCGCGAACACAGGAGAGAAGAAGGAGGAGAGGGCGGGAGGTGGATACCGCAGTGCTCTATTCAAAACGAGTACCCAACACAAGGAGGGTTGGGAAAAACGATCTCCAGAAAAACGGTCGCACCGACTTGTGTCAGAGCCTCGGACGTCTGGTGTGCACGCGGGCCGAGTAGAGGCGTCGGACACGCCGGCGCGCGGGCGGGTCGGGGGGCTCAGAGATCCGATGTCGTGATTTTTTCGCAACGGGCTCCCGGGAAGTCTCGATCCATTCTCCAGGACCGGTTCTGAATCCTGAGTCGTTCTTTGACGGCCCCAGGGGCCCGGCGAAGGCCCCTAGAGGCCGAAGGATGCGAAAAGCCTCCGTCTTACTTTTTCCAAGGCGTTGGACCCCTGGGGGCCAGCGGATCCGCTCGCGCATCTGGCTTTCCTGGCGCTTCCCAAGCGCCACGCCCGACCCGAGCGGGGCAGAGAGCGGCTCCCGGTGCCCAGGGCCGTCTGCGCGCTCCCACCCCATCGGCAATCGGCGGCTCGAGCCTCCCTCCTCCGCATGCCTCCGAGGCCGCCCCCCTGCATCTCCACCTGTAAAATGAAGCCATGAGTTGGAGGCGCAGAAATAAGCACCAACACCAAAACAGGGGGGGCGTCCACGGGGGGATGATGATCATAGTTCTAGGTGTTGGTGGTGGCATTTCGGCCACCTAGGAAAACCGAGTATCTCCACCATCACCGAGATCGGGATCATCTTCCCTCGGTGGAGGCACACCACCGATATTGGTGTTTGTGCCAACCTCTAGGCCTCCGAAGGACGAGGATAAGATCGGGTGAGGACAAATCGAAAGTCTCTGAGACCTGGCGGCTCTGGAGGACCTTGGAGCCCTCCAGGAACGCTCTGGGAGCGCTCTGGAACGCTCTGGAACGGACTTATCCTGGTCCTAGCCCCGTCCAATCCTCCTCCTTTTCCTCCTCCTCCTCCTCATCCTCCTCCTCCAACTCCCCTTCCTCGTCCTATAGCCCGCCCCGATCTCCACCCGCCCAAGGTGTGTGTGTGTGTGTGTGTGTGTGTGTGTGTGTGCCCCCTGCCTGGCGAGACCCACTGGCCCAACAGACGCGCCTGCGACCGCTGGCGCTGCCGGCCCAACAGTCCGAGGAGGAGGAGGAGCAGGAGGAGTAGGAGGAGGAGGAGGAGGAGGAGAAGGAGGAGGGAGGAGGAGGAAGAGGAAAAGGAGGAGGAGGAGGGGGAGGAGGGGGAAGGGGAGGAGGAGGAGGAGGAGGAGGAGGAGGAGGAGGAGGAGGGAGGAGCAGCAGTGAGGAGGAGGAGGATGAGAAGGAGGAGAAGGAGGAGGAGGAGGAGGAGGAGGAAGGGGCTTCGGGCGCCGTGGCCTGGAGCTTGAAGGTCTGCTTCTTCGTGAGGCCCTTCTGCAGCTCCTGCCGCTTGGGAGGAGGAAAGGAGGAGGAGGAGGAGGAGGAGGAGGAGGAGGAGGAGGAGGAGGAGGGGGAGGATTTTTTGGGGGTGTGGGAGCGTCACGCTTTCCATCGCGAAACCGTCGAAACCTCAGAATCCCAGGGCACCCTGGAGGCAGGCAGGGTGTTTCTTGGCATGGGTTCCCGCTGTAGGGCCCGACAGCGGGCCCAATCGATGGAAAACACTGGGGACGAGCAAAACGAATCAGAGGCCGTGGCTCAGGCCATGGCTCGGGCCTCCCGCGGCCGCTGGGAAGCGACTCGGGCACCCCGAGGGGCGCTCTCGACCAGGGGCAGCCGCTGAGAAGCACCCCGAGGCCAGACCCCCCCCCCCGACCGCGGGCACCCGGAGGCCGAGAGGAGGTGAAGGAGGAGGAGGAAGAGGAGGAGGAGGAGGAGGAGGAAGACGAGGAGGAGGAGGAGGAGGAGGAGGAGGAGGAGGAGGAGGAAGAGGAGAACCAGGAGGGGGAGGGGGGAGGAGGAGGAGGAGGAGGAGGAGGAGGAGGAGGAGGATGAGGAGGAGGAGGAGGAATAGGAGGAGGAGACACGCCAACTCGATGATATCCGAGCGCGCCGAGACAGGACTAGGCACGGCAAAGACGAGTGGAAAAGAATAGCGAGCGCAGCTGGACGAGATACAAGATGAAACGCAAGCGAGTCACCGAAGACGAAGCCTGAAAGTGGCGTCATCTGACGCGAGGAGTGGACGGGGGTGTCCCTTCCACTCCCCAGAAAGAGGATCCTTGCCATGCTCGAAGGCTCTCAAACAAGTAGTGTCCCTACTGGATGCAATGCCCGAGCAACGGCCCCAGAGCCGCGAGCGCGGGGCCGACGGCTGGGCCCGAGCGCCGCAGCGCCGACAGAATGCAAGGGTAGCCCCAGCAAGGACGATACAGTGCCCACGAGCACTGGCAGGCCCTACGGGGCCTTGAGCGGCAAGGGGGCGGTCGGGGAGCGAGGCATCCCGAGCAACCCAGGAGTCGCGCTCCGCAGGCCCGCCAGCGGCCCTGGAGCGCTTGAGGGGCGGGCGGAGGCCCCCCCACCCGACTGGGAGCAGGAGGCTCACCAGCCTATGGGGCCCGAGTCCAAACGCGGCGCCTTCGGACGCGGGCCCTCCAGGGCCACCCCTTCACGACTGTCCTTCACCAGACTGGCTCCAGGGGCGGCGGATGGGGGAGGGGGGGTGGGAGGAGAGTCCGACGGCTCCGAGCGCGCCTGCTTGGCCTGCCTGCAGGCCTCCTCCAACTGATCACCCATCCTCTCTTCGTCCGTCTGAAACCTCACCCTCTTGAAAGCCAGCTGCCGCCCAAGTACCCCGTGATCCGATGGCGGCGGGCCCCCCGAACCCTCTCAGACATCATCAGCCTCGAGAGGAGGGGCCTCAAGGGGACCTTCATTCGTCTGAGGCCCCAGAGGGCCGCCGCCTTGGCTACTCTACGCGCGCGGGGCCTGAGGGCCCTCGCACCTCGGGCGGGCAAGGCGAAAGCCCCCGCGCCTCCTCACCCTGTGGGGGTGCACCACAGGCCCCCCCCCTCGGCGGCGGGGGCGCCGCCGCCTCCCGCGCAGCAGGCCCACCGCGGGCGCGGGCCGCGCCAGGGGCTGCAGGCGCGCGAGGAGCAGCACCACGAGCGGCCCAGCTGCGGCGCAGCTCCGCGCTGCGACGCCGGGGAGGGTCGACTCGATCGGGCGGCGCCAACCCCGTGAACTGAAGCCTCGAGGCAGCGCCAATCCACGTCGCCACCTGCCTGGTCTTCAAGAGGGCCAACGAATGTCTGCCCACGACGGCCTGTGGGACATCGTGTAGCCGTCGTCCTCGCTTCGCTGTTTGATCGGCGAGATCATTGCAGCGCTTATCCCAGCAGTTGGTCTTCTGGCGGCCCTTCACGTACCCGAACATAATTGGTGCCGTCTCGCCAATCCAGCTTGCACCTCCACGATCTGCAATGCGATGGTACAGCAACTTCCAGGTCAACGTGCTCCCTCCGACGGTTTGTGCACCACCGCTGACCTCGACGGATGCCTTCGACGAGGGGAAGATAGTCCGTGTGGGTTCGTAACGGGGCGATGCCGATGGTCAAGGCTTGCGCTATCGCGCGAAGCTCGGCTCGGCCCGAGGTCTGACGCGGCCCAGGAAGGGCGCCAAAGACAGCGCCAGAGTAGGTGCGATCGCCCACAGCCACAACGCCCCAGCCTGCCCGAGACGCGGCACCCCAGCGTAGCAACTTCTTGCAACATCCACCAGCAAAGACGTCACCAGTCACCACCGAAGGCTCGGAGCGAGCGGCCCTTTCGCAGCGCCAGCGTCCAGAATCACCCCTTGGCGGGGGCGCAGGAAGACCAGCTTTTGGAAACAATCCTCGAGAAAAGAATAAGTCACCAGGAGCCGTCCAACGCGCAAGCTCCAAGACGTCAGAATCCACAGCATGTTCGCGAAACTCGCAAAGACAAGGGCAATACCAATACCGATGATGCAAAGTCCCGATCTCAATGCAACACGAGGCAATAAGGGGAGGTCGCGCAAGCGTGCTGATATAGCCGTTGTTGCGAGAAGTGACATCCCAACGCCGCGGCGCGACCCGCGGCCTTAGCGACGGGATCGAGGAGCCATCTCTTTGCCTGTTGTCCTGCACGAAGGAGACCACGAATATGAGCTAGCCAGCATCCAGCAGGGCCCTTGTGACTGGGGCCAGGGATCCCATGCGCGACATCAGCGCGCTTAGACCATTGCAACCGGACAGCCGCTTCAAAACCCTGAACCGCAAGCCACCGAACAGTGGAAGGCGAAACTCCGCGCAAATCAAGCTGCTCGCCAGGCCTGGTCCGAACAAGAAACGCAGAATAACATGTTCACTCCAGGGGCAGCAGTGATCTCGAGAAGGCGCCAGCTGGGCCAGAGACCCAACGCCAATGATCCTGCTCCTTTGCCATGGCAATCCCGCGAAATTGCGATTGCCGAGCAACCTGCGTGACTTGATGAGGAGCATCGCCAGATGCCGTCAACGCAGCCCAAGTGTGAATGGGACCAACGACTGAAACGCACGAAGGCTGCATGCCGGGTGACGGGGCAAGCCGCGAGGCAATCCAATGAGAGGCGCCACCAGGTGAAGAGACCCATCCCAACTTGACCTGTCTCACCACGCGCTTCACGATGTGTGTGGGGGGGGGGGGGGGGGCAGCCCCCGACATGCCATGGCCACAAGTGGCAGCGTGCCCCACAGCGGCCCTCGCAACCTTTCGATACTTGGGCCCCAAAGCCAAAACCCTCTGAAAGTGACGCACTCGCTTGGAGACAGCTCGCACACGACGGCGAAGGACACGCGACCGCACAGGCGTGCCCGCTCCGACCTCCAGCCCAAGAGCCTCGAGCCAAGACCTAGAACATCATCGAAATCTCTGGGGCCTCCGAGCGACGCGGGTGGCGGGGCGGTCGCGGGGCCCCGCGAGCATGGCCTTGGACTTGGCAGCGGGGAGGCCCAAATCCTGCAGTGAGTCACAAAGTAAGGCGATAATGTCCACGGCCTGTCCTACAACAGATTGAAGAAGGGCCAGAACCTGCACCGCGAGATCGTCGGCGAAAACGTCCAGGGTGTGCGAGGTGCCACCTTGGCCATGACGTTGGCTTGCAGCAAGTACTCGTCGAGCGCCGTAATCATGGTGAGCTGAACCAAGGCCATGGCGAACTTGCAATCTGGAAGCACGCCCTGCTCGACTGCGACAGAGAAGGCAATAGCCCGCAACCGCGCCGGCCGTCTGGGCGCCCTGCACATGGCAAGGGCGCGCGCCAGCAGCTGCCGAGGGAAGTTGCGGCGCCTGGCAGCCCCCACCAGAGAGGCCCGCAGGATGCGGTCGAAACACTTCTCGACGCCCACGATGGCAGCGGCGACGCCGAGGTCGCTCGCTAGGCCCGTCTCGGAGCGTAGGAGAGCACGAGACGCCGTATCGGTGGTGGTCTTGCCCGCTGCCAGTGCGATGTAGGGCCGATCATTGGCCAGGGGCCAGTCCCGTAGCTGTTGACCCCGAGGCTGGGCGCCACCCGCCCTTCGGCTTCGCCAGTAGCACGATGTGAACGACCATCATCTGCGTGGGCCACCGCCACCGCCCCCAATGCTCAGCCAACCACATGATGTAAATGAGCAAGGAGGGCGAGGCGCCGCTCAGCAAAGATACCGAACGAGGAGCGAGCTCGTCGGCACCCTGTCCAATGCCCCAGCGAAAGCTCTTCGCCGCATGACGTAGGTCGGCAATCCGCGGCACAGGCAACGCGGCCTTGGGGGGCCTCTGGATGTCGGCGTAGATGGAGGCGGTGCCCTTGAAGTCAGCCAGATGCCGAATCTCGCAGTGGTCCACGCCGCCACCGAGGCCGTCGACCTGCTCGAGAGTGGGGCAGCTCGAAACGGGGGATGCCTTCCAGATGCGGACTCAACCGCCTATATGATCATCCGCAACATGCTGAGCCTCGCGTCGATATTGCCCCTTCTCACCTGGGGGCGGGAACTGCCGAGAGGCTTCATGAAAGAGAAAAGCGGCTTGATGCGACCCGCCTCGCAGTCGGATGCCCAATATGCGAGCGCCTTGCGCCGCTGCCTCGCTGCAAGGACCTCCTGGCGCTCGGCGAAGTCCGCGAGCCAGGAAGAGATGGCATGAACCGCGTCACAAGCAACTGCCGTAAACCGGCGAGATCCACCGCAGGACATGCATCCATGTAATAAACCTCGGGTACAGGGGCAAAAAGGGGCCCTCGCCGCGCCGACCTCTCACGGGCGGCGGCGCCCCCCTACTGCTTCCGCCCCGCTCTGGAGAGAAAGTCCGCCTGAGCACGGTCGGCAATCTCGGGTGCCAATCAGCGCTCTCGGACATCGATGCAGCCGGCAGCGGCTCGAGGGCCCCCTGCGGCCCTACGCCGTCGTCGCCAGCCTCCCTCCCGCAGGAGGGGATGCGAAAGGATCCCCCATCGCCAATACGTAGGAGCAGTCGTTGGCCACGCCAACGCGCGAAAGCATCGTCATCGGCCTCGAGGAGACCACGTAAAGTAGGGGACAGCGACCTGAGCAGGTGAACCACGCGACGGCAGTCAGCATCTGCATAGGCGCGTTCAGCTCCAGGCGAAGCAAGACGCTCGAGTCGTCGAAGCACATCAGGCCCGACCTGGGCAGCACGTAGACAGTCAGCGAAAGCTCGGGCCAGCCCATCAGGTGGTGCCGCGGGGTGCGGACCAGCATGGCGACCTCCAGCCTGACGCCAGCGGTACTCAGCTCGCCCAGCTCGACCCAAGTAACGGTAGGCGTCCTGCTCCAGGCCGTAGGTGTAGATCAGCTCGTGCTCCGCCGACTCCATGGAGGCGGTGTATAAACCATCCAACCGAATCTGAGCTGCCGCTGGGGTAGCGTCACCTCCCAGCTCCACATCAGACTCGATGAGGTGGACGTGATCCGCGTCGCGCACCACCGCAGCGTCGTTGGGGGGGGGTACGGCGAGGGAAAACGCGAGGCCCAGCGAGGGCCACGAACTTCACGGCCTCGGCCTTTGCCGCCAGGGAAGTCACCATGGGGCAGTGCGGCGCAGCGGGCCAGCCAGGGACAGGCCGCGGGGCCGAGAACGAGCCCGCCAGCGAGAGGCTGACCAGCCAGAAGTCAATGTTACAGTAGTTCCCCAGGGCACTGCGACAAGTTCCTGCCCCAGGATCGCAAGCGCGCGAACGAGCAACCGTGCGAGCAGAAATGTAGCTCAGGAAACCGATGTCGCCCAGGCCCCAGGGGTCGCAGTTGAAGTCGGCTGCCAGGGCAAAGGGGCGATTCCACCCGCGAAGCGCCAGCGCGATGTCATAGAGCCTGCTGGTGTTAGTGGTCGCCCAGAACTCGACCTCAAAGTCGGCAGCGACGAGAATCAAGCCACCTTTGATCCCGAAGTCCGCATGGCAAGCCACACAGAAGTTCGGCATCAAGTCGAAAGCGCCAATGACACCGCCCCCAGGAAGTACAGTGACGCCGATGTGCCGCCTGATGAAGAGTCCGACCCCAGCGGGCGGCCGCCCAGACTCCAGACTGCGGCAAGGAGAAAAAATGGCATGCCAACCAGTTCTGGCTGCCCATCCCTGTGCTCGAAATACGTCATCCCCATCGATGCGAAGCTCCTGGGCAGCGACAGCCAAGATACCATAATCACATGCTGACAAAAAATCACGGCACGATCCCCACGATGAGCCGTTGTAAGTCACCAGAACGGCGTCTCGACGAGCGGCCCCACGCCTGCCACGTCTACGCGGGGGCCTCCATCCCGACGTCTTCCCAGGAGCGGGCCGCAGCGTCGCCGGGGGGCCGAAAAGCGGCTCCGACGCTGGGCGAGCCTGGGGCAAAGGCGGCGGCGGCGGGGACGGGCGCCACAGCACGCGGGACACCACCTGCAGCACCTGCCTCCACGGCTGCGGGTCCGAGCGCGGCAGCGGCGGTACCCTGCGCCGCAGGGGCGCTCTGGAGTGCCTGCATGGGGAACGCGGCACCCATGGCCAGCACCTGCTTGTTGATGGCCTCGAACAGCTGGACCCCCTTGCCGCTGGCGACGTTGGTCTGGGCCGTGCCGAGGAGCGCCTGGGGGCCGACCATCTGGGACGAGAGGTCAGCCAGGTCCACACCCGCGGGGGCGGCAGTGGCAGCGACAGCACGGCGCGCCTCAGCCAGCTCTGCCTCGGTGACCTGGACCTCGGAGCGGCGCTGCTCCGCCAGGGCCGTGAGGCGCTACACCTCGGCTGAGGCCAGGTTGAGGGCCTCCTCCGTCTGGCCCAAGTCGGCCTTGGCGTCGGCCAGCTTGGACTGCAGGGCGCTGAGGAGGAGCTCTGGCGGCTGCGCCCTGCGCCCCTCATCCTCCAAGCGTGCCAGGTCTTCACGGGCTGCGACGACCAAGGGATGATCGGCAGCATACTGGAGGTTCTGCAAGGCGAGCAGTCCCTGGCGAGCTCGCTGCAAGGCACGGCTGGCAGCGGGGGCGGCCAAGGGAGGAGCCTCAACAGGAGCACCAGTGCCAGAAGTGGTACGGCGGCGACGCGAGGCTGAGGCCGAGCGGGGGCGACCCTTGCCACTGCTGGTCTCGCTGTCGTCTGCCTTCGAGAGGCGGCCCTGCCTGTCACGGCCGCACTTGTAGCACGTCGTCCCCGTGCTGAAGTTGGTGCGGAACATGCAGGCACGGGTCGCCATGCAGGGCCACGGCTCGCCTGCGGAGGCCCTCCACGGCGGTGGGGCGGCCATCGCGGCGTTAGCAGCACGAGGACGCTCTCCGTGATGGCCTGCCAGGAGCGCGCCAACGGCAGCGAAGCGCAAGGCGGCCCTCGCCTGCGTTCGCTGCCGCCGCTCGCGGCGGTGCCAGGCGGGGGGGCGCGGTCTGCGCTCCAGGGTTCGCGAGCGCCCGCGGCGGGCAGCTGGCGCGGGGGCTATGGCGACGGGCGCGGCGCCCGCCCGCAGGCAAGATGGCTGCGGGGGGGCGGGGGCCACGGGTGCCAAGCCACCTAGGAGGAGGAGGAGGAGGAGGAGGAGGAGGAGGAGAAGGAAGGGGATTATGATGATGATGATGATGATGATGATGATGATGATGATGATGATGATGATGATGATGATGCTGATGATGATGATGATGATGGTGATGATGATGATGGTGGTGATGCTGCTGATGATGATGATGGTGATGATGTTGATGCTGATGCTGATGATGATGATGTTGATGATGATGCTGATGATGTTGATGAGGAGGAGGAGGATCAGGAGGAGAAGGATCACTGACCAAACTTCCAGGTCTGCGAGCGGGCCGCCATTAACATTTAATCGGGGCAACAGAAAGACCGAGGAATTGCTAATGGGGGACGCCCATTGCTCGGGGAGCCCCCAACTCACAGTCTGTTGTTGGGGGCTGCTAGATGGGGGCCAGCCCGCGCTAGGAATCCCCAGCACGGTTTCCTAGGGTGCTGCATTCTGCGCGCAGCGGTCGCAAACGCCACCTTCTAGGGGGGACCGACAAACAGGGACGAAGTGTTGCGACGGGGGGTGGAGGATGGGGTAATGCGGCGGAGCGGGTGAGGGCTGGAGGAGGGGAGGAGGTGGAGGTGAAGGCGGAAGTGCCCGCTCGGTCGCTGCGTGCCCTACGCCGGCAACGGCGCGGCTGCAGACAGACGAGCGATGGGAGTGCGGTCGCGATGCTGCTGTCGGCAGGCTTTGGGCCTGCAGTGGGCTCAACCTAGAGGTCCCTCCCACGCAAGACTGCGACGGCGCCAGCAGCGGCGGCGACGACGACGAAAACCAGGCCTTGTGGCGGAGCCAGGGGCGGAGCGGGGGCCACGGGGCGGGGCGGGGCAGGCCAGGGGAGGGGCAGCGCAGGCGTATCCTAAGCGGCGCGGGGACGAGGCGGGCCCAGGGGGCCACGGCGGCACCCCAGGAGACCCAGGCCAGAGCCCGCGGGGCCAAGCTGGGGGCACGGGGCTGGGCCGCGGGGGCCGCGGGGCGCCCAAGTCACGCGTACCTTAAACGGTGCTTACGGTACGTCTGCCGAGCGGCTCGCCGGCGGGGCCGAGGGCGGGACCAGGGGGGTCACGGCGCAGCCCGCGGGGGCCCGAGTCGGGAACCGCGGGCCAAGCCAGGGGGGCCGCGGGGCGCCCAGGTCAGGCGCACCTTAAGCGGCGCAGAAGGTACTCCTGGCAAGGGGCCCGCCAGCGGGGGCGAGGCGGGCCCAAGGGGGCAGCGGCGAGGCGCCAGGAGGCCCGAGCCAGGGGCCGTGGGGCCAGGCCGGGGGCACGGGGCCGGGCCGCGGGAGGGCCGCGGGGCGCCCAAGTCAGGCGTACCTTATAGGGAGCCCACAAAGGACGTACGCGCCCAACAATGTACATGAACACGGCCCCTCGATTCGCGAGACCGGCCGCGTTATACGAACATTTGTGCAATGCGTGCTCTCGAAACCAGCGTGGGTTCATGTACATGTACGTCCTTCTTTCGCTCCTGACCTTAAGCGGCGTTAAGGTACGCCTGCCAAGTGGCCCACCGGCGGGGGCGAGGCGGGCCCTTACACATCCTAGTTCTTGGGGGGCTAGTGCCGCCATAACTTGTTGGGCCGGCCGTTATGGGGTAATGCGATGGTGGCAATAATTATGTAAGCATATGCAATAGACAAGGTTCCTCTTTCCTCCACGGAGCGCTCAAAGTCGGCGCCGGCCGGGAGGAATGACAAGAGTGGCGGCCGTTAATCTACCTTCTCTTGCCCCGCTGGATAAAAACCGCTCTGCCCCCTCTCAAGCGGGGGGCTGCACAGGTTGTCACTCTTCGAACAGAGTGCCCGCAGGATCGCGGCGGAGGGCGGCCTCTGGAGGGGGGGCGGGGTTGGGACTGGCCTGTGTTGAGAAGAGGCGTGGGGATGCGAACGCTGCGTTGGTGGCTACCCCGCCGCAGAAGGCCGAGACATGAGAGTGGGAGGGCGGTGAGCGAGCGAAACTGACTAACATCGTGTGAACCAGTATACAAACTAAACAGTACACGTGGTGCAGAAGATATGTGGTCGCTCTTCTTACCCCCGCTGGGGTCCCATGCAAGCCCTATTCCACTTGGTTCCCGCTCGACTCGACTGGAGACCCGGGCAGGGCGGCATCCATCTGTCTTCTAAGTTGACCGCGCGCGCTCCTTCCGAATAATTGCCACGCGCTTTAAAAATTATCAAAATGCCACTGGGGTGCTCGGCCACGGAAAGGCTGTGACCACGCTGGTCAAGGAACAAAGAGCGGAGGATGGGCGAGGCCCCCGCGCATCCCTCGAGCGGCGGCGGGAGGGTCGGTCGAAAGGCGCCGCCGAGGCTTGGCACGGGCTCCGCCCGGCTTCTGGTGTTGCGCCGCTGGCAGTGGAGGCACGTCCAGTAACCCTGACGCCTCCACCGCCACTCGTGTTGCTGCCCCACGGAATCTGCCGCCCGCCCAGCCGGAGTTCGCATGGCCCGGGGCCGCGACTTAGCCTGCGCCTGGGTTGGCGGGGGCGGAGGTGACGGAGGAGGCGGGTGAGGCAGTGCATCCTTTGCTGCACGCGCACCGGTTTGAAACCCGACCTCGCGCAATGACTGGTTAAACTTGGACCGGGCCTTACTCGAAGGGGCCAGGCGCGGGTACAGGAGCAAGGCTCTGGCAACGTAGCCGAGGTACCTTGTCAAGACCGCTGCGCTATCTGCATAAGCCCGCCGCTCCGCCTCCGAAGGCTGCGAGAGAAGCGCGGCGCCGAGCTTTGCGCATTTGTCCGCAAAGTCGTTGCCCACCGCGAGGTGCCATTCACGGGAGCGCGGGGCAAGGGCATCCAAGGCCGTGTGGGCCTGGACCTTTTGAAAATCCAGGCCCCACGTCGACGAAGCACGGATCTGCAGGCGGATGCCTGCGTACACGTGGTGCCTTGAAGTGACCTGGCTCCACGGGGCGGAGTACAAGCGGACAAGGCCCAGGAAGCCCGAGTGAATGGCCTGCGCCTCCGGGCAGTGTTCTACAACGGCAAGGACGGCCACGTGCTCTGCGGCCGGGGAAGTCTGCGGGTAATGCGAGCCCACGGACCCCCAAGGGGCCACAAACAAATCCCCTCCAGCTGTCAGTTTGATGACAGCCCAGCCCGCGATGTGGAATTCCGCAGGGCCGTCCTTGAGGCAAGAGCCATCTGTAAAAACTTCTCCGGCAAACGCCTCCCGCACTGTTAGGGAAGCATCTACGCAGACAAAGCGGCACGGCGTGGTGCCCGATCCACGCGGTGGATTCACGGAGAAGCCTGGGAGTTCGAGGAAACCGCAGGCGAGCGGGAAAATTCTGTGCCCGTCGTTGATGATGAGCTCTCCGTCTGTCTGCTCCATCCACTCCGCTCTCAGCGGGGCCGGAAGGGGGCAGTGGTGCAGGCGGTGCGACAAGCAATCGGTCGGGCTGCCGCACTCACAGACGGCGGACGCCTCATAGCCTGTCTGCTGCAACGTCCGCCCAGTCCAAACAGTCTGGCACAAAAAGAACTGCAGAATGCCGGCCTCTTGCTTAGAGAAGCTCCCGCGATGGAGAACTTGCTGGGCGACCGTCAAATCTACGGTGGCACCTGCCTCCAGACCTAGTTTCTGGCCGACGGCGCGCAAATGGACATCCTGCCACTCTGCCTCAATTTTGTTCTCCAAGAACTTCGGGGAGAACGTAGTGAGCGGCCACTGCTCGCCTGCCTCGTCCACGAACACAAGCGCAGTGTGCATGCCCCACCCAATCCGACGGAGGGAGAGAATGGCAGCGGCGAGTGGTCCACGCACGCTTCCCCAATCTTTCGGGGGATTGGCCAGGATGGGGGCAGCGAGGGAGAGGATGAGGAGGAGGAGGAGGAGGAGGAGGAGCAGGAGGAGGAGGAGGAGGAGGAGGATCGCACGCCACTGAGGGGAAAGGGGGGGCAAGAGGTTGGAGGAGGAGGAGGAGAAGGAGGAGGAGGAGGAGGACGACGACGAGGAGGAGGAGGAGGAGGAGGAGGCCGAGACCGAGGAGCCATAGCAGGACTGCCCCGCCGGAGGCCTGGGAGGTCGGCGGACTCCGCGCCTTGCGCCTGCTGCGGCTGCGCAGCGCGCTGCTCTCTGCGCGCCCTCTCGCGCGGCCATCTCACAGAGAGGGGCACCTCCTCCTCCTCCTCCTCCTCCTCCTCGCTCCTCATCGCCCCTCCTTCTCCTCCTCCTCCTCCTCCTCATCCTCCTCCTCCTCCTCCTTCGCCCCCCCCTCGGCGAGCGCACTGGGGACCCAGATCTCTGACGATGTGACGCGTTGATCCATCCTGGCGGTCTTCCCAGACTTCAGGCTCTGGCGGCAGTTTGCGGGCCCCGGGGGCATAAAAAACAAATAAAGTAGCATTAAACACGAAAACAGCAAAAAAACGTCGGATGTCAGGGTAGTCGAGTCAAGGTCAACCCCCTTCGACTCGGACCCCTTCCTTGGCACGGCGGGGGGTCTGCCTGGGAGGGGTTGCCCCAGGCGAGGCGATGAAGGGGCGAGGCGGGGCGGGGAGAAGGCGAGGCAGGGCGCGGCAAGGAGGTGTCTGGAGACAACGTCTCCCCGAGAGGGCCCCACGGCGGCCAAAGAGGGCTCAAAAAAGGACCGCCATGCTCCAGCATGGCGCAAGACTCCCAGCTAGTAACCGATAGGCGCACGACGAGAGGCCCCAAGAAATCGCCGCAGGAGGGCCAGTTATCTGTAATGCCGCCTCAAATCGAGTCCTCGTCGTCACTGTCGTCCACCTCCACATGTCCCACGTCGCACGTGGTGTTTCTTCCTCCCCAGTGCGTGAAGCATGCCCACGCCCCCACCATTCTCACCTTCTCGCCCTCCTCCCCCCCTCCTCACACAATATCCTACCTCCGCCTCCTCCTCCTCCTGATCCTCGTCATCTTCTTCTCTAGCATCAGCATCAGCATCAGCACAGGCATTAGCATCATCATCGTCACCATCACCATCACCATCATCAACATCACCATCATTATCAGCAGCAGCATCATCAGCAGCATCATCATCATCATCTTCATCACCATCATAATCAACATCATCATCATCACCATCAGCAACACCACCACCAACAGCATCATCATCATAATCAGCTTCATGATCATCATAATCCTCATCATCAGCAGGAGCAGCAGTATCAGCCTCATCCTCATCATCATCAGCGGCAGCATAAGCATCAACATCATCATCATCATCAACATCATCGTCAGCATCAGCATCATTAACATAATCAGCATCAGCATCAGCATGCTCATCATCAGCAACATCAGCATCAGCATCAGCATTATCACCATCAGCAACACCACCACCACCATCATCATCATTATCATCATCATTATCATCAATCAGCACCATCATCGCCATCGTCATCGCCATCGTCATCGTCATCATTATCAGCATATCAGCAACATCAACATAATCATCACCAGCACCTCCTCTCCACGAAGTGAACACTGCTAGGCCGTACTAGATGTTTGAATGCAGCTCAGCTCAAGTTGAGGGGTGGCTCGAGAGCTCGATCGATCGATCGATCATCCTCTTCCAACTCCTCCTCCTCATCATCATCAGCGCCATCATCACCATCGTCGTCGTCATCATTATCAGCAGGGCCTCTTCCGACCCACGTCGCCAAGAGAGATGATGTTCTTTGCGAGGAGCAGTGCACGGCGGCGAACTCGCGGCTTCAGGGCGAGACACTGGACAGATAGACGAGCCTCGCATCCAGCCAGAAAAAGCCACTCTCAAGCTCGAAGGGGAAGAGAAAGGGGGGGAGGGAGAGCTTGAGCACAAGTGGCAGTGGCCATGCGGCGATGCTCCCTTCAGTGCCTGATACACGTACTGAATACACCCAGCAGGGCCTCTTCCGACCCACGTCGCCAAGAGAGATGATGTTCTTTGCGAGGAGCAGTGCACGGCGGCGAACTCGCGGCTTCAGGGCGAGACACTGGACAGATAGACGAGCCTCGCATCCCGAACCCGAACGCGGACTTGGCCGAAGGCCGAAAAAAAACATTCAGGGCTACACCCCCATTCTGCGAGAGAGAGAGAGAGAGCCAGGGAGCGTTTATTCTCACACGTGCGAACGAGGATGGCGGCGGCGGCACGGGCGAAGGCTGCCGGGTAGGCAGCAGCAGTGGCTGTCCAGTGCTTCCCGCCCGGCGCACGCCCGCTGAGTTCGAGGTGGGGTCGGAGGGTTCTGCTGCACAGGCCGCGAGGGCCACCGCATGTTTTAGAAAGTTCCCACAGCTCTCCGATGCCCCAAGCTTGCACCCTGGTTGCTTTTTTCCAGGGTGCGCCAAACTGACACATGTGACACACGACAGAAGTGCTGCTCCTTAAGTTCAGAAGCTTCTGAAAACGAGGGGAGGACCACATGAGGCTGGTCTGCGGATTCTCAATCACAACACCAATCCCGTATCTCAAACACGCACGGATGACATGAAGGGAAAAAAGGAAAGACCTGTTTCCGATGTCAAGCTTACTACACTGCTCAGGCGAGAGATCGGGCCAGCCGTCAGGGTGCTGCTCAGTTCGCAGCGGGGCTCGCAGCGCACGGGTCCAGGTACTGCACGGTGTGCCGAGCCACACGCCCGCGATGACCCCGCCGGAGATCCAGCCCAGGATCCTGTTGAGGAAGGCTGGCGTCAAGTGATTCTCCAAAGGTGAGGCATTGATGTCCAGGCTCAGCGCGGCATAGCCCATGGCTTGCGCGCTGGCCGCGACGCGGCCACAGCCCCCGAAGAGCTCCAGGAACAGCAGCGACCTGAGTCGCACGGCCCGGCCCAGGCTCGCCACGAGCCTCTTGCCCAGGTAGGCGCCGACGTCCCCGCCGTCGACCAGGTGGGTCACGTTGCCGGCCGCCTTCGCGCGCGGCCGGCGGCGGACGTGGCCCCGGCGCTCGGGCCCGAGAGCAAGAGGGCCCTCACACTCGCCGGGACCTGGTCGAAAAGCGGGCCAGCCAGCCCGCGCTCCACGAGCGCTGTGAACTGGGCCATCACGAAGTTCCCGAAGCTGAAGAGGTCGCTGTGTACCTCGTGCAGCTCGCGAAGTAGGCGAGTGGCCTTGGTGTACCGACGAAGGCTCGAAGACGACACCCATCGGCCCCGAGCTCGCACCTGCTCCAGGCTTCGGCGTCCGGCCAGGAGGTCGCCCGACGCTCCGCCGTGGCGAAGCGAGTAGGGGTGTGGAGCGAGCTGCCCCAACCCCAGCAGCTCCGCAGCGGCCTTGAAGGTCACCCTGAACTCCGTCGCGTCGAAGTCCCACAGCGAGGCGTCCGCGTGCGTGGCCGCCTGGAGCCCTGCCAGCACAGGGAGGATCCAGCTGTCCTGGTCGACGAGCACCGCGTCGTCCGACGTGCCGGTCTTGGAGGGCTGGCCGAGCTCGAAGTCGTGGAGTAGCAGCCCCCAGCTCGCGTAGCTCGCTCCTGCCGCCGACACGGGGGCGACCAGGTGCCTCCCCAGCAGCGCGATCCCCTCCAGCGGCCTGAGATAGCAAATGAAGGTCAGCATGGTGTAGACGGCCATCCGGCGACGGCCGAGGTACAGCATCACCCCTGCGATCGCCGCCGCCCCGGTCTTGGGCATGGGCAGCCTCGAGCGCCCAGGAGCCCGTCGCTTCCAGGCACTGGCCGCTCGGCACGCGCGCGGCAGGCACAGCCCGCTGCGCCGGGCCAGGCCCGGGAAGACGTGGGAGAGCGCCGCGATCAGCTGTGCCCCCAGGTCCGAGCACTTGCCGTCCAGGAACTGGTGATTCAGCAGCGCGGTGACGGCATTGTCCAGCGACTCCCAACTGTCCCAGTCCAGGCGGTACATCCGGCAGAAGAGGACCAGCGTCGCCAAGCGGTCGTGGTACTGCCTCTGCGTGTTCGGGCGGATCGCCGCGGACTCGAGGACCGAGATCGAGGCCGAAGGTCTGCACCGTCGAGGCCACCGCGAGCTGGGCGTTCTGTGCCCGCTCGACCGCGGCCTGCGCCGCAGCTGGCCGCCGGCGCGGCACCATGGGGCCGGGAAACATGTACGTGGTATGGAGTAGTGAAGAAACCGTGATCGCCTCGAGACGGATGGTCTGCAGGATTGAGTTCAGATGGTACCCAACGCACAACTATCTTACATCCTGTGGTCAGCGATAGAGCAGCCATCTTCTGAAGCACATGCCGGAGATATCGAGAGTTCGCCCGCCCCTTGGTGGCCGCTAGGGCCAGTGGTAGGTTATCCACTATAAACAGGATCTTCTTCCCAAGAGCCCCAATGTTCCTGAGCGTATGTCGAATAGCCATAAGGAGCGCCTCCCCCTCCAGCTCTAGGACGTCGGTGGACCCAGCAACCTTTGAAGCGTGAACAACCTTCCAAGTGTCGGACTTCAGGAAGCCGAGGGGGACCTCGTCGAAGGCCACAGGGGTTGTCGACCAGCAGGTTCTCGAGGGCCTCGTCGGGGCTACCAGCTGCCTGATGGAGAGCATGCTCGCGAGCCCGCTGGGCCCCCTCAACCCGGAAGCGCCGCCTCTCGCTGCGTCGGCCGATCGAAGAGACCAGTGAAGTGGGAGCTTTTCGGACAGTGACACCGAGACCGAACAGCGACGCATCAGAGGCGGCTACCTCTGGCCACCACCCTGCGCTGACGTCAACGCTGAGCAGCGGTAAGATACAGCGTGCTTGCCAGAGCTCGCGTCGCACTGATCTCCAAAGACGCGCCTGCCGAGACCCGATCCGCTCGGCAAACTGGTAACTGGCGTTGAGCAAAGAGAGGACTTCTCGTCGTATCAAACCTGCCCAAGTAAAATGTCCAATGATGACCCTGAGGGCGTCTCCAAAACAAAAACCTCTTCTGAGCAAAGCGTCCAACCCGAAGCGAAGTCTCCAAATGCTCCTGGCCTTGATGGAAAGATGTCGCCCTCTCTTCAGCTCTAGCCCTACGAAGGTGGCGTCCCGCGCGGCAGGCTCCTCATCGTGAGTGAGAAGCCCCTTCTCCGTCAGCACGCGCGTGATGGCGAGGGCGGCCTGGTCGACAAGGGCAGGGGAGCGTCCCTGGGCGGCGTAGTTGTCGACATCGCCGGCAACCGCCACGGCGCCCTCCCGGTCGACCACGACCCCCGCCTTCCCGTCCTCGACGCACTGGTCCACGGTGAACCCCGCGGCGGCCATGGCGCGTCGGAGCACGCCCTAACAGAGGGCCAGCGCGTGGCTCCAGCCCATCGGCAAGACGCACACGCAGGGCTGCACTCGCGCCCCTCGCGCGAGCGGGGCCCCGTCCAGGTGCGTGACCCCGAGCAGGCTGGCATCCAGGGCGGGCAGTCTGAAGTATGACGACAGCCCGTCAGGCAATCGTAGTCTGTAGAATGCGTCGTCGATATCACCCGAGGCCAGGTAGGTGTCGCGCCCAGGGTTCTCGAAATCAGCGAGGGCCGTCGCAGTCGGCAACGCAGTCCGAGCCGGTCGACCAAAAAATAGGTTGGCATGCCTCGTGTCAAATATCACTCTCAGCTTCTTGTTCTTCTTTGCGACGAAGAAGCAGCCGACGGTGGCTGCATCACAGTCCCTCTTCAGCTCCACCGTGCCGCGAGCCAGCAACTTGGCGACAAAATCGGCGTAGGGCAGAGGCTTACTGAAGAGACTGGGGTCGAAAAAAAGGTCCGTGAGGGCAGAACTCAGTACGTTCAGCAGCTGTAGGTCTATCCGGCCTGAGCAAGGTGCTCTGCCAGCGGCCCAGCCACTCAGACTCGGCCTCACCAAGGCAGGCAGTCAGTGGTACTGGCTGCAGGTCGGGCGAGGGCCAGGATATGGACTCCTTGACATACGGCCGTCGGGAGGAGAGATCACCCGTCTGGTAGATCCCCGCCCCTGCGAGGAGCTCACGTAGGGCCCCCTCGCGAAAACCTGCCTCAGGTGGGGGCTTGCCAAGCGCGCGTACTTGAGACTCGACGTGATCCACTGCATGCCGCTGGGCTGCATTGGCGGGGACCGCTGGCCGGTCCTTGGTGGCCATACAAGTCATTCAGGGCGTTGATACACTCGTCGCCCCAGTCAAGGATGTGCTTGGTGGCCGCGCCACGCCGCCGAGTGACCCGCGACAGATCCTGGCGGCCCGCCGCGCCGGCATGGTCCCGGCGCAGAGGGGGCAGCGGAAAAACATCACGTTGGCGAGCACTATGTCCCAGCGCGTCAAAAACCCTTCTGTTGATCGGACCATTAGAGGCACCACGGTCCACAGGCGTCTCAGTCAAGGAGTCGCGCTGGCCGCCTGAACCAGGCGCGACCGAGGGGAACATCACCCCTCCTCCTCCCTGTTGTTATTCTTCTTGTTGCCCTTCTTTGCAAGCTCCCTCTCCTCGCGCGCCTTGCGGCGCTCCTTCAGCAGCGCCTGCTCCTTGGCCAGCTGAAGGCTGGCCCACTCCTGGAGGAGCGGGCACACGCACGCGCCTCCCCTGGTGAGCTCGCTGCCCATGAAGAGGTGGGCGTCCACGTTGTCGTGCCCGCCACTGGCCGTGCCGCCAGCGCTCCTGTCCCGGTGGCGCTCCTGCTGCACCTGGATGGTGCGCGCCAGCAGCTCAGCAGCCGCAAGGTTCGCCCCGTTGCACTGGTCGAAACAGAGCAGCTCCTCCAGCGCCCTGCAGGCACGTTCATGCTCCTGCACTCCTGGCTCGTGCTCCTGGAGACGAGCCTCGCTCCGCCACCGAGAGTGCATCCCGGTCGGGGTTCCGCCGTGGTCGACGATGCACCAGAGGACCCAGTGGGTGGTGCGGGGGCCGCGCACCGGCCACCCTTCCCACTGGTCCTCCCGGCATGCCAGCACCGCGTCGCGGAACTCACGCCGACGGTTGCCCACCATGTCGTAGACCACTGGGAGCGTCCGTGCATCCTGGACGTGGCCGACAGCGGGCACCGCCGCGGCGGGAACGCCCCCAAAGGCCACGGGAAGAGGTGCAGCGACTGCAGCCGCGCCTGCCGCGCCGAGCGAGGGCGCGCCGACGGCAGCACCGGCAGGCGCCGCGCCGACCCCTGGGGCCACGGCGGCCGCGCCGCCGGCGGCGGCAGGGGCAGCCGGCGGAAGAGGAGCGGGGACAAGAACTGCGGGCGCTCCTGCTGCTGGTCCGCCGAGCGCTGCCACCAGGCCACCCAGCCCAGCCCCTGGGGCCACGCCTCCGAGAGCGGCGGCGGCGCCCGCCGCCGGCGGGCCTGGCACAGCACCGGGCGGTGGGGCAGCGCCTCCGGCCGCGGGCGCACCTGGAATGGCACCTCCCGCTGGCGGCTCGGCGATGCGCCCGCCGAGAGCTGGCGCCACGGGCCCCACAGGCGCGGGCTGGCCGAGGCGGGCGGCCGCGGCCGTGGTAGCTGCCGTGAGGCTCGCAATGGTCGGCATCGCGCCAACCCGGAAGCGGTAGTATCGAGCTCCAGGCCGACCCAGTAGGACGCCTCCTTGCTGTCGATTCGGCAGTGGCTCCCACTCGACGATGTCTGGCATGCTCCATACCTCCTCATATTCGTCACCGTCGGGGGTGGTGACCGAGACGGTCAACCCAGCTCCAAGCGGCAGGTAGGTGACCAGCCGCTCGTGGTACAGATAGGGGCCCCCGACATTGTACCTCACCACGCAAAAATCGCCCACCTGCAGGTCGTGAGAGACAGTGAGCGGGTGGCCACCAGCGGCTGCAGGCGGCATCATTGTGCCAAAGCCTTCGACCGATACTGCGCCACCTGAGCTCGGGCCGTCGCGTCCAGGTCCTCGGGGTTCAGCTCTGTCCTAGCCCTCACACCCGTCAAGCGACCAGCCGAGAAAGCCACGACCGCCACACAGGCACACGTGACGAGCAGCGCGAGCGGGGTCAGCGGCGAGGTGTAGGCCACGTCACCAGTCGAGCAGGTCAGAGGTGGACAGTGCAGCACCGGCGAGCACTCGCAGTGCGGGCAAGTAGGCCGCCCAGCCCACACGACAAGGCCCGTCGAGACCCCCTCAGCGAATCGCCCGGCAATATGGCGGAGGGCGGCTTGCATGGAAAGGAATGGGGGGGCCCTGACTCAGAGCTTGAGCACAAGTGGCAGTGGCCATGCGGCGATGCTCCCTTCAGTGCCTGCTTCACGTACTGAATACACCCATCACTACCACCATCATCATCTTCATCATCATCACCATCATCTGCACCATCAACACATCAGCAGCGTCAGCATCATCTTCATCACCGTCATCAATCAGCATCATCGTCATCATCATCGGCACCCTCAGCATCAACATCAGCATCAAGATCAGCATCAGCATCAGCATCGGCATCATCATCAGCATCATCATCAGCAGCTTCATCATAGCCCTCCCCCTCTGCAGACACTGCGATTCCTTCGTCGCCTCCTCCTCCAGGCTCCTTCCCCTATTGCGCCACCTAACTCCGCATCCCCCAAGACAGAATCTACACTGCTAACGCAGCCAATCCCTTTGGGCGGGCGATATTATTCACCAAACCGTGCTTGCACTTAGGGGTCCTCGCTTGTCCTCTGCGGTAACTGAGCTTCGGTGCCGCCCTGGCCAGCTCGTCGCCGGTCGTCGCCACCCGTCACAACCCGTCGCCGCCGTCGCAGCTGGGTCCCAGTGGCGGTCCGGCCTGCTCGTCGCCGCCCGTCGTCGCGTTGCTCTGCATTGCAACCGCATTGCCTTGCCTTGCATTGCATTGCAATCGCATTGCAATCGCGTTGCACTGCTTTGAATGCCTTTGCATTGTGTTGCATTCACTTGCAGTGCTGTGAATTGCTGTGCATTGCTGTGCGTTCCTGCGCATGTAAGTGCATTGCTGTGCATTGTGTTGCACAGTTTTGCATCGCTTTGCATTGCTGTGAATCGCAGTGAACTACTTCGCATTACATTGAATTGCGTTCGTATGTTGTATTAATGCATTGCAGTGCCTTTCTTTGCTTTGCAGTGCTTTGCATCGGAACAATTTACTTCGAATTGCATTGCAACCGCTGACATTGCATGTATTTGCATTGGGTTACATTGCGCTGCAATGCTTTACATCACTCCGCATTGCAATCGCATTGCACTGCATTTCATTGCACTGCATTGCAGTGCATGTCATTCAGTACACTGCATTGCATTGCGTTTCATTGCGTTGCATTGCTTCGTATTGCTGTGTGCTACATAGACTGCACCACATGGGTTGCACCACGCAGATTCCCTAGATCGCACCAAGGAAAATCCACCGCATGCATGGCACGAAACCACGGCTTGAGGTCCACGCTGGCTAACGTAAATGTTGCGCGTGCTACCAACGTTCGTCGCCATCTCCACCCAGCACGCTCGTCTTAATATTCGTATAAGTGTACCCATTCGCAGCTCGTGTCGGTTCAAGATCCATGAGCTGGGCAAGCTAATCATGTGACCTCAAAATCTTCTTACCACTCCCTCCCACTCCCATCCCGAACACGCATCCCATTCCTACTCCCAAGCCCATCTCTGCTTACTATGATACGTCCGCTCCTGCTCACCATACTCCCGCGTTCTCGATTCTCGATCCCGTTATCCCCGTCCTGTCCCTGCACACTTCGCAAACGTGCCCAGAGTCCTCCATGGTGATGCGAAACTCGTCCCACGATATCGCGCCATCCCCATTCATGTCGAAGACCTCGCTGGGGCAGTATCCGCCACCGTTCTCTGAGACACGAGCTGGAGTGCCCTGAGGTCCCTTCGAGGTCTGCGCATTGAATTACACGTCGTTCAGTTATAATCGTGCTCGTTCTAAGTGTGCTCGTTTCTAGCTGTTCCTGGCTCCCTAGTGGCCAGGAAGAGGCCCAGGGTAAAACACTTAGAACTGAAAGGGTCTTGCCCCCCCCCAAACAAATGAAAGAACGTTCGAAGAATTAGAAATGAAGAATGTGCACAGCCCAGAGTCCCAGGGGCTCCCAGGGAGCTCCTGGGGCGCTCTCGCGGCTCCTGGCGCGCTCCCGAGGGGGTCCCCTCGCGATGTTTCCAGGCGCGTGAAGGGCTCGTTTTTCGGGACGTGCCTGCCCAACGTGGTTTCAGATGGCCCTGGGGATCGTCCTGGAACCCTCTCGAGCGCCTCTTGGGCCGTCTTGGATGCCCTGGAGGGCGGCCCAGGAGGCCACAATCGTGAAATTCCCGAGTGGTTGTTGTATGGTTTTTTGTCCATTACCACCTTTTCAATCTTCAAAGCGCCATGAACCAAAGAGGCCACTAAGACCGCCTGAAAACAGCCCAAGAGCCCCAAAGAGGGGCCCAAGAGGCCCCCAAGACGGCCCCAAGAGGGGCCCGAGGTGGGGAACACGAACTCGCACTTTGAGCCCTCCGCCCCAAGATGGCCCCAAGATCCCCCTACAAGTCCCAGAGGTGCGCCCAAGAGGCCCCAAGAGGCCCCCAACACGCCCCAAGACACCCCCAACACCGCCTCCAAGAGGCATCCGAGAGGCAGCCCAAGAGATCCTCACACGCATCCAGGAGGCATCGGACCTACAACCCAGGCACGGTGGCGAGATAGACCGAAGGCCACTAGATCCGCCGCCCCCTGCTTGCAGGGGTGCACGGCGTGCTGGATGTTTCAGGTTTTGGTTTTGGTTCTTTTTCCAAAAGAACTCCCCAGTGGGCTCCGGCAGAACCCGCCGGCCACCCGGAAGGCCCCCAAACGTGCTCAACGACCGGAAAAAATCCTCCAAAAAACGGCCGTTTCGCTCGGGACATCCTCAAAAAATCGCGAAGATGGCCCAAGATGGCCTCCAAGTCCGCCCGAGATGGTCCAAGACGGCCTCCAAAACGGCCCAAGAGAGTCCAAGACGGCCCAAGACGGCCCAAGAGGCCCCCCAGAGGCCTCCCAGACGGCCCAAGAGGCCTCCAAGAGGTCCTCCAGGAGAGTCCGAAGAGGCCAAAATCATTGATTTTTCCTTGGTTTTTGAAGGATTCTGGCATTTGCGCCTTTTCGGCTCTCCGACGGCTCGAGACGGCCCAAGAAGCCCCCAAGATCGCCCAAGAGGCCCCCAAGAGAGCCCCATGATGGCCCAAGTGGCCTCCAAGATGGCCCCTAGAGGGCCCCAAGAGGGCCCAAGAGGCCTCCAACACGCCCAAGATGGCCTCCCAGACGCCCAAGATGGCCTCCAAGACGGCCCTGGAGCATTCCAAGCGGGCCCCAAGTCGGCCCATAGAGGCCCCCCAAACGGCTTCCGACGGCTTCAGACGTGCCAGGAACCCACCAAGATGGCCGAAGTTGGCTCGAAGCTGGCCCGAGACGGCCCAAAAAGCCCCAAAGATCGCCCAAAGCTTGCCCAAGAGGCCTCCAAGACGGCCAAGATGACCTTCAAGATGCCCACGTGTTCCCCGAAGCCTTTCCAAACCGATTCGGGGAACACGTGGTCCGATAGCTTGGCAGGTCTGGCCTCAACGTTCGGCCACATAGGCGCTTCCAAAAAGGCAGGGGGCGGCGGTGATTCGCCGTAGGCGTCTTCGATAGTTAGGATAAGGCCAGACCACAGTCTTGACCGTGCTCCCAGCACATTACCTGAGTCACCACCCGCAATGGAGCAATACGCGCCACATGGGTACGGCGCTGTCCGCCCTGGTAATAGTGAAGCCCACAGTGGGCCCTACTCGAATGAAGATAGGAAAGCTGGAAGAAACCGTATCCCTACAAGGCCTTGGGTTGGTTCCACCATCTCGCTCGACGGGGCACCGCAAGCGCCTGTTCCACCCGGGTTCCGAAACGAACGCGGCGCAGCGCCAGGGCTTTCGGGACGAGGCAAGCAACGGACGAGATATACACCGCTCGATTACGGTCCTGTTCACATCCGCCTCCGCCTCCGCCTCCGCCTCCGCCTCCTCCAACTCCTCCTCCTCGTCCTCCTCATCCTCCTCCTGCTCCTCCTCCTCCTCCTCCTCCTCCTGCTCCTCCTCCTCCTCCCTCTCCTCCTCCTCCTCCTCCTCCTCCTCCTCCTCGGCCCAAGGGCGGCTGCAAGAAGGCCCATAGAGACTAACCCGAAATGATTCGGGCAAGTGCGGAGATCTGGCGCCCAGGCACGAAGCCCGTGTCTGGGTGCACCGCCCGAGGAAGCACCGCCCGAGGCACGAAGCCCGTGCCGCCTGCTTTGGCGACGGGAACGCCTACCTTCAGTATCGTTTCACCGACCCCCATCCCCATCCCCATCCCATTCGAGACCCCCACCAATTTACCCTCCCCAGTAGGGGATACGCCCCTCGAAACCCAAAGGGAACGCGACCTATATCCCCATCCAGGGGGGAAATCGGCCAGTGGGGCCCAGGCCACGCCGCTGGGGATGGGGATCGGTTAAACGATACTCATATCTATGTTGCCTGAAGAGCACTACATAAGCACAGACTGCTGGAGCTCCGCGCGGATCTCTGAGGAGGGCCAGCGCCGATCCAAGAGATCCGCGCGGAGCTCCACCTGGAAACCCTGAACCCAAGCATGTTGTCATCTCTTGGGAGGACGACTTTTGTTTCCGCCGGCTTCCGCCGAGCTTCCGCTGGCTTCCGCCGGCGGAGCCGCGGCCGTTGTACTTCTGCCGCCTTCCGCCGACCTTCCGCCGCCTTCCGCCGAAGAAGAGGTGCCAACCCCTTCGGTCCTCGAAGGCAAGGCCCTTTCAGGAACGCCGCGTGTGTGTGTGTGTGTGTGTGAATGTGTGTGTGTGTGTGTGCCGTGCCTTCTTCTTCGATGGTCCACGCGCCTTGGTCCATGCTTGCGCCCACCTGTCCACTTTTCTCGCCCAGGCCCGGTCGGCGCGCAGCCGGGGGGGGGCCTCTGCCCACCTCGCGGACGAGAGGCGAGCGGCGCGGCCGAAGCCTCTGGCGCTTCTGGCGCTTCTGGCGCTTCCTGCTGCCGTCTCTCTTTGCGCTCGCCAGGGGGGTAAACAGGCGAGGAGGCTGGGCACGGCGACGACGACGACGATGACGACGAGGACGACGACGACGACGTCGGCGACGACGACGACGTCGGCGACGACGACGACGTCGGCGACGACGTCGGCGGCGACGACGGCGACGACGGCGACGACGGCGACGACGACGACGACGCAGAGGGGGAGCGAGAGCAGAGGAAAGAGGAGCAAAGGCAGGATGGAGAGGCAGAGGGCGAAGGGACGGGCGAGGAAAGGGGCGAGGAGGAGGAGCAAGGAGAGGAGAAGACGAGGGAGATCCAGAGAGGGAGATCCGGAGAGGAGAGGACAAGAGGAGAGGAGAGGACGAGGGAGAGGAGAGGAGAGGAGAGGAGAGGAGACGGAGAGGAGGAGGAGCACGGAGAGGAGAGGACGAGCACGGAGAGGAGAGCATGGCGAGGAGGAGGTGCAGGGAGAACGGTGAGGAAGGGGAGGAAGGACTGAAGTAGCGAGAGGAAGCGAAGGACGGCCAGTGAAAAAAGGGGCCTCGATGTGTTCCTCTGTGAGGTTTCACCATTCCGCTCCCATCCCGCCCCCTCCCTCACTCTGGGAACCTGGGCCCCTGTCCGACTCCATGTGAAGAGCCTCCCTCCTCCTCCTCCTCCTCCTCATCCTCCTCATCCTCCTCAATCATCATCATCATCATCATCATCATCATCATCATCATCATCATCATCATCATCATCATCATCATCATCATCATCATCATCATCATCACATTCATCATCATCACCATCATCATCCTCATCATCATCATCCTCATCATCATCGTCATCATCATCAGCACCAGCATCACCACTATCATCATCAACATCATCATCATCATCATCGTCATCATCATCACCATCATCATCACCATCATCATCCTCATCATCATCGTCATCATCATCATCATCTTCAACAGCAGCATCACCACTATCATCATCAACATCATCATCGTCGTCATCATCACCATCACAAGCATTAATCATCATTGTCATCATCATCACAACCATCATTAATCATCATCCTCAGCAGCGTCATCAGAAACAGCATCATGATACCGGAGAAAAAAAATCATCCTGAGTCTTTTTTGATAGTACAATCGGCTATAGGGCTATAGGGCTATTGGGCTATAGGACTATTGGGCTGCACGCCCGGGCACCCGGGCACCCGGGCACCCAGGCACCCCCGGGCACCCCCCGGGCACCTGGGCGTGCAGCGAAAATCGGCGGCCAACCTCACCCCCGGGTACCCCCGGGCACCCGGGCACCCGGGCGTGCAGCGAAAATCGGCGGCCACGCTAACCTAACCATATGAATCCGCTAGGACCCCCACAGAGGCAAGCTCTGATTGGGGAATAATATAATCTGCAACAACCGCAGCAGCAACGTCAGCGTCAGCGTCAGCATCAGCATCATCATCACAATCAACATCAGCATCAACATCATCATAATCATCATCATCACCACCATCACCATCACCATCACCATCACCATCACCAGCACCAGCACCAGTACCATCGTCGTCATCAGCAGCATCATCACCATCACCAAAACCACCACCACCACCCCACCCTCATCCTACCCTCGTTCACTCCCTCACCTTCCCCATTCGCCTCGCCCCCCCACCCCGCCCCATCCGCGCACGCGTGGAGGGGGGAGGGGGAGGGGCAAGCTAGGTGCGCTCGCGTCATTTCTGTCGTCATACCCTTCCCTCCCAACCCTTACCATGGCGCAGATCTCCTCTTTATGCGCACATGTTGATGTCGAGCAAGGCAATGATCCAGATAGGGTTTGTGATGCATGGTACAGCACGGCATAGCATGGTGTAGAAGAGCGCGGCAAAACAGAGCATGTCATAGCATGGCTTCGCATTGCGTAATGTAGCACTGCACCACAAACCGTAATATCGCAAAGCATGGCATCGCACAGCGGAGCACAACGCAACATCGCATTGCATGCCATGGCATGGCACCGGATGCCTTCGAGGGTAACTGGCCCGTGCACGAAAGGAGAAGACCTGTCTGGAATCCCGGCCCCATGTCCTGCTCAACTGTGCCTGCTCGATGTAGGCGCTTTCGAATGCCAAGTGCCGTCTGGTAAAAGGGTGCTGTAATAGTGTAAGGCCCCCCCCCTTCCTTTCGACACGCTGCCTTGCGTTCCCCGAGCCCCCTTCCAAGTCTCCCTGGGCTCCCCGGACAGCTCTGCACGAGGCGTGGCGGATGGCCCGAAGACTTCTGGAAGCTCCAGGGAACGCATAGGAATTGCCGACGGCGACAACGACGCAGACAACGACGGCGGCGGCGGCGGAGGAGACTGCGGCGGGCGAGGCGAGGACGGATGTCAGGGAATAGTACGGCGGGCTGCCAGGCTCGATGGTCTGGCTTCGTTGAACAATCGGCTCCCTCTGGGGTCCAATTGGATCGGCATTTTCCAGCCGGATCGTTTTTTACCTAACAGCTTTTGCTGATGGTTTCTAGTGGGATCAAAAGAGAGCATCTTGACGCCCCAAGGGGGTCTGGGCGGGATCCGGACAAGGAGCCGGACAAAAGTGCAGCCCCAGGAATCCTTAGGAATCCTAAAGAATTCTTACGAATCCTTAGGAATCCATTCCCAGAACACCATTCCCAGGCCACATTTTGAATGCCCGGAGCCAACTGTAGGCCACTTCGTGTTCTTCGTGCTCCCAGAACACCATTCCCAGGCCACATTGAATGCCCGGAACCAGCTGTAGGCCACTTCGTGTTCTTCGTGCTCCCAGAACACCATTCCCAGGCCACATTTTGAATGCCCGGAACCAGCTGTAGGCCACTTCGTGTTCTTCGTGTTCCCAGAACACAACTCCCAGGCCACATTGTGAATGGCCGGAGCCAACTGTAAGCCACTTCGTGTACTTCGTGTTCCCGGAACACAATTCCAAGCCTACATTTTGAATGCCAGGAGCCAGCTGTAGGCCACCTCGTGTTCTTCGTGTTCCCGGAACACCATTCCTGTACCATATCTTGATTGCCCTGGAGCCAGCTGTGGGCCACTTCGTGATCTTCGTGTTCCCAGAACACCAGTCCTGTGCCATGTTTTGAATGCCCGAGCTGAGGCAGGCTGAGGCCAAGGCAGGCTGAGGCCGAGGCAGGCTGAGGCTGAGGCTGAAGCAAGCTGAGGCAGGCTGAGGCTGAGGCTGAGGCAGGCTGAGGCTAAGGCAGGCTGAGGCTGAGGCTGATGCAAGCTGAGGCCGAGGCAGGCTGAAGTTGAGGCTGAGGCAGGCTGAGGCTGAGGCAGGCTGAGGCTGAGGCTGAGGCAGGCTGAGGCTGAGGCTGAGGCTGATGCAGGCTGAGGCTGAGGCAGGCTGACTGAGGCCGAGGCTGAGGCTGCTGAGGCTGAGGCTGAGGCAGGCTGAGGCTGAGGCTGAGGCTGAGGCTGAGGCTGAGGCAGGCTGAGGCTGAGGCTGAGGCTGCAGGCTGAGGCTGAGGCTGAGGCTGAGGCTGAGGCTGCAGGCTGAGGCTGAGGCTGCTGAGGCTGAGGCTGAGGCTGAGGCTGAGGCTGAGGCTGAGGCAGGCTGAGGCTGAGGCTGAGGCAGGCTGAGGCTGAGGCTGAGGCTGAGGCTGAGGAGGCTGAGGCTGAGGCTGAGGCTGAGGCTGCAGGCTGAAGCTGAGGCAGGCTGAGGCTGAGGCTGAGGCAGGCTCAGGAGGCTGAGGCAGGCTGAGGCTGAGGCAGGCTGAAACTGAGGCTGAGGCAGGCTGAGGCTGAGGCTGAGGCTGATGCAGGCTGAGGCTGAGAGGCTGACGCTGAGGCTGAGGCAGGCTGAGTCTGAGGCTGAGGCCGAGGCAGGCTGAGGCTGAGGCTGAGGCTGTGGCCGAGGCAGGCTTAGGCTGAGGCTGAAGCTGAGGCAGGCTGAGGCTGAGGCTGAGGCAGCGGCTGAGGCTGAGGCAAGCTGCGGCTGAGGCAGGCTGGGGCTGAGGCTGATGCAGGCTGAGGCTGAGGCAGGCTGAGGCTGAGGCTGAGGCAGGCTCAGGCTGAGGTTGAGGCTGATGCAGGCTGAGAGGCTGACGCTGAGGCTGAGGCAGGCTGAGGCTGAGGCTGCAGGCTGAGGCTGCAGGCTGAGGCCTGAGGCAGGCTAGGCTGAGGCTGAGGCAAGCTGAGGCAGGCTGAGGCTGAGGCTGAGGCTGAGGCTGAGGCTGAGGCAAGCTGCGGCTGAGGCAGGCTGAGGCTGAGGCTGATGCAGGCTGAGGCTGAGGCAGGCTGAGGCTGAGGCTGAGGCAGGCTGAGGCTGCTGAGGCCGAGGCAGGCTGAGGCTGAGGCCGAGGCAAGCCGAGGCAGGCTGAGGCTGAGGCTGTGGCTGAGGCTGAGGCAGGCTGAGGCTGAGACAGGCTGAGGCTGAGGCTGAAGCAGGCTGAGGCTGAGGCTGAGGCTGAGGCCGAGGCAGGCGAATCCTTCGGAATCCTTAGGATTCCCTAGGAATGCTTAGGAATCCCTAGGAATCCCTAGGAATCAGGATTCCTAATGATTCCGAAGGTTTCCTAAGGATTCCTATGGATTCCTAAGGATGCCTTAGGAATCCCTATAGGAATCCTTAGGATTCCATTGGATCCCGAGGCCGTTGCCACTGCGACTGTCATTGCGAATGCGACTGCGACTGCGAGAACAGCAGAATTCTACCACTGGATTCTCACCTGAATCGTAAGGGGAATGCTTCCAGATATGCTTATACACATCGCTGTTAGGTTGCTTTGCCGGGATAATTAAAGTCCATGGGGCCCGACGAAGGGGGGAAGGCTTCTGCGGCCCCAAGATTCAACGAACCGACACCGAATGTGGAATCACCTCCGACGGTTTTTCGGAGGGTAATGTTTAGCTTTTGCGGCCTATTTGGAAGGATCGACAACCACGCCGTGGCATGGCGCTGGAAATAATGACGCCAGCGCTGCAGCGGAAGCACGATTCGGAACGAGCGGAAGCGCGGAAATGATGCCAGCACTGCAGCGGGAGCACGATTCGGAGGATGCGTAGCCCGAAATTGAGGCCAGCGCTTCAGCGAGAGCAGCATTTCAAACAAAAACTCAGCAAAAACCCGTTCCCCGGGAATCCTGTAAAAAACTACCACGCGGAGGGGGGCCGAACATTTCCCAGACGTCACCAGGGGAGAGAGGAGAGAAGTATTCATATTGGATTCACTTTGAGCAATTATGGAGGAGAAAAAAGGAGGAGACGGAGGACGATGAGAACGAGGAGGATCTGAGCAAAACCAGAATGCACCAACGATGTGAAGACACATTCCTGT
>CAUYUJ010002180.1:491725-612617 GCA_963575745.1 Prorocentrum cordatum
GTGGGCCAGGCCGGATCCGGCGCTACTGGCGGATCCGTTGGGTCCGGTGAGTCCGGTGAGTCTGGTGAGTCCGGCGGCTCCGGTGGGTCCGGCGAGTCCGGTGAGTCCGGCGGGTCCAGGGAGTCCGGTGAGTCCGGCGAGTCCAGTGGGTCTGGCGGGTCCTGTGCACATGAGTCCGGCGCCTCCTCCGCTGGCGCCGGTGGGTCTGGTGAGTCCGGTGAGTCCAGCGAGTCTGGTGAGGCTATATGGAAGCCATCGTCTGCCATCGTCTGCAGCAGACGATAGCAGACGATAGGACCAGCTAGCGGCCGCCAGGAACCGCTGCAGACGATTGCAGACGATAGCAGAAGATAGGTCCAGCTGAGGGCCGCCAAGAACCGGTGCAGACGATTGCAGACGATAGCAGACGATAGGATCTGATAGGGCCGCCAGGGGTGGCTGTCGTCTGCTACCGTCTGCAGCAAACGTAGCAGACGATAGCAGACGATAGGGCTAACTAGGGGCTGCCAGAGCCCGCTGCAGACGATAGAGAGCCGGTGCAGACGATAGCAGACGATAGGATCTGATAGGGGCCGCCGGGGGTGGCTGTCGTCGGCTATCGTCTGCAGCAGACGATAGCAAACGATAGCAGCCGATAGGACCAGCTGGGAGCTGCCAGGACCCGCTGCAGACGAAAACTGACGATAGCACGAAACCAGCTGTGGGGCCGGCAGGAACCGCAAGGGGCAAACAGGAGGCAACAAGGCACTTGGGTGCAATCGTCTGCTATCGTCTTATATCGTCTGCTATCGTCTGCTTTCGTCTGCTGTCGTCTTCTATCGTCTGCTATCGTCTGGCATCAAATAGCCGACAGCGTTTGCAACTACAATGTGTTTTTGAGCCTTTTCGCTTTTTCGCTTCCGATGGGCTCTTGAGGCCTCAAGATGGGCCCAAGGTAGCCCAAGGGAGCCCCAAGAGGGGCTGAAGAGGGCCCCAAGACGGCCCCAAGAGCGCCCAAGAGCGCTCCAAGAGCAGCCAAAGAGGGTGCCAAGACGCCCTTTGTAAGCCTCCGAGGGGGACATCCCGTTTTTTGAACAAATGGGGGCCAAGACGGCCCCAAGAGGCCTCCCAGACCCCCACAAAGAACCCCAAGAGGGCCGCAAGACACCAAAAAAAAGCCCCAATAATGCCCCAAGAGGGCCCCCAAGAGAACCCCAATAGACCCCCCAAGATGGCGCCAAGAAGCCTCCGAGACAACGCGTCCGTGGTGGTTGTTACACAGCCTGCTCCCACAATTAGTGTCAGCACCACCAGCAGCACCAGCAGCAGCAGCACCTCAACCACCACCAACAGCACTAGCAGCAGCGGCAGCACCAGCACCAGCACCACCACCAGCAGCAGCACTAGCAGCAACACCAGCGGCACCAGCAGCACGAGAACAGGCAACACCAGCAGCAGCAGCACCAGCAGCAGCAGTACCAGCAGAGACAACAGCACCAGCAGCAGCACCAACACCCTTCGCTACCAGAGATCTCCCACTTCACCGTTGTTACCCACGGTTTCACGATAACTGTTTTCAAACAATATTTTATGTCTCAGTGTGCGGGGTCGTGGGCCGTCTGTACTCTACTTATCTTTGTATGTGCTCATAGCTTTTTCGGTCCGAGCAGGTTTGGGGCTCCAGCGAGCCCGTCGCCCGCAGGACCGAGGCACCAGCCTGCTTCCGTGCCCCCGCCGCGGGGCGCTCGGGGGCTGTCATCACGGCGCGCAGGGTGCTCGCCGTGCTGCTCTTCCTGGTGGTGCAGGAGCTGCACTACCTGATTCCCGAGAGTGGGGTCCTCGAGCGCGGCTTCGGCAGCGCCGCGGACGACGCCTACGGGGAGGAGGTGATCGAGGGCACGGGCACCACCAGGTGGACGATGGCGCCGTGGGCGCGATGGAACAGGATCTACGTGAAGAGCCCCTCCAAGCCACAGGGGGTGGTGATGCTGCTGGTGACGAAGGCAGGGGCGAAGCATCCGGGCCTGTGGGCCGCAGCGGACCCCACCCATCGCATCGTGATGATCGACGTGAGGGACAAGAAGCGGGTGCTGACGAAGCCGACGGCGAACGTGGAGTGGACGGAGCACCCTGGCGTGTCGGCTCGGGCCCGCGACGCGGTCATCACCGCGGCGGAGAGGGCGATCGCTAGGCTCGAGGTCGACTCTGAGAACGGGAAGCTGAAGGTGAGCAAGCCCCCGCCGAAGTCGAAGAAGAAGAGTGCGAAGGGTGGCTTCGTCGCGTGGCTGACGGGCGGAGTGGGGAACCTCTTCACGGCGCTGTGGGCCAAGCGGAGCTGGGGTTCGTGGAGCGCGATCTCCTTCCTGTGCTGGCGTGCGTGGCGCTTCTTCCGCCTGGGCTCGATCTTCCGAGCTGCCTATGATGGGGCCCGAGCCGTCTACGAGACTATTGAGGACGTTCAGCACGTGTATGACACCATCTACGAGTACTACGAGAGCGGGGACCTGGAGTACGTCCTCGTGGCCATCGGCGGGACGCTGGTGACGGGGTACCTTCTCTGGGCGTGGTCCTACGGCGACTCGAGCGACTCGGACTCGGACAGGGGCTCCACGATCAGCGACGACGAGGATGACAGGGTCCTGGGGACTCAGGTTGCCGACTCCGACGACGAGCCGTCCCCGCGGCGCCTCTTCGCGGAGTTGGCCAATCAGCAGCAGGCCCTGCAGAGAGCGATGACCGACCTGACTGGGGCAGTTGCGACACAGTCTTTCGGGGCCAGGACCTCGCCTCCACGTTCTAGTGGCTCAGACCGAACGTCGGACCCAGGTCCCTCCAGCCCTGAGGCGCAGTCCGTGAGCGAGAGTGAGGGGCAGCCGACCACATCCCAGATCGACGACTTCATCTCGAAGCTGAACGAGCACGTGGATACGGTACAGACGGATTCTACACGGGCGACTGCTGACACTGGGTCCCCGGCGAAGTCACTCGACAGCGCGGGCTCCTGGGAGCAGGTCGGGCGCGTCGACGAGGAGCTGCAGGATCGCATCCAGCTGCTGAAGGAGGAGAGCCGCAACCCGCGCGACGGCCTGCTGGCCACCCTCGAGAAGTTCAAGCATGTGCGCATGACGCCTGTGGGCGGCGTGAAGACGAGGGTCGCGCCGACCGTGCTGCACAAGCTGTACCGTTCGGGGCGCACGGCCAAGATCGAGCTGGGCGAGTGGTTGAGGTCGAAGGAGCTGCAGCGGGCGAGCATCAGCTCGGAGGTGATGATGTTGGCCATGGTGCTGGACCGCATGATGGCGGAGGGCGCCTACGACCAGCTCATCAACAGCCCCGCGGCGGAGCTCACTTGCCTCCGTCTCTACGCGATCTGGAAGGCCTATGAGAATGTGAAGTGTCTCAACGACTGGCAGCGACCGAAGGGGCAGCAGAGCGGGAGCAAGTGGCGCTCCAAGGTCGACTGGGCCTTGGCCGACGAGTACCTCAAGGTGGACGGCGATACGGAGCTGGCGAACCTGAAGGCCGACGATGAGGTGACGGAGAAGCTGAAGAGGAGGGCAACCATCGCGAAGCACCTGCAGGGCGCCAAGGACAGCGGCGCGGTGGGTGCAGATCACGAATAGGTTGCGGCCGGGACTCCCGTGGCAAGTCCTGGCCAAGCGCACGCTCAAGGCGTAAGGCCACACTCGAGGTGGATTCGGGTGCTGCTGTGGTGCCTCGGCGCACTGCAGACACCTGGGAGCTCGCGGGCCTTCGAGGTAGCGGGCTGGTGCCTGGTCGCGTCCCCCTGGCTGTACGGCTTCTCGGGCGCGGCCAACTTCTTCAGGTCGGACGAGGGCGTCTCCGAGTTCGACCTCTACTTCAACGACACCTTTTTCTCGCGTCGGGGTGCAGGTCACCTGGTGGACCCTGTCCCTTATGATGGTGGACGAGAGGGAGCGGGACCCGCTGCGAACGCTTCCCATCCTGCCGTACCCGCTTTCTGCCCGGCCTACTTCCCAGGGCCTGGACGAGAGGCAGCTGCAGCTGACACTCGCACGAGTCCAAAGGGCATCGGCGGCCATTCGGGGTTTGGCGGCGGAGCATCTGGGTCAGGAGACTCTGATCTTGAGGCGGCGGAGGGATTGGCGGGAGTGGAGGACTGCGACCCCATTACAGACGACCATCGTCAACGATCTTTGGGACAGGCACGCTCAATCGGAGTGCTGGGGTACCATCAACGACGGCAGGGCGGTGATCAGCCGTCTGGGGGGGGAAGGAGCGCTGGACTATCAGAGTACACGTACAAGGACGAGATCGAGGACGACGAGGAAGCACCTGAGCAAGGGGGACATGTGCCCGCTGGTGGCCTCGGAGGTCTCGGTGCCGCCGCCGAATACGAAGGGCCTGAACATCGAGAGGCTTTCGGAGACGGCGGGGGCCTACCTCAGCAATGTTGGCAGCGAGATGATCAGGGAGGTGGGCCAAGTCGACTGGGACCGCTACGAGAACACGCGCAGCTACACCGACCCGGGCTGGAGACGGGCCACCAACCGACTCGAGCTCGCCCTCCGAATGCTTCGCTCGGGGATGATAGGCTACGTGAAGAACATACGCGAGAGGGTTGGCGTGTTCACCGTAGTCAAGAACCTGAGCGAGTCGGGGACGGTGGTGGAGAAGAGCCGACTGGTCTGGGACTGCAGGCGGGTCAACCTCCTGTTCCAGGACCCGCCGTGGGTGCCACTGGGGTCCCCCGCATCCCTGGCGCTGTTGGAGCTGGACGAGTCAATCCTACATGGGCGACGGCTATACTCCTTCCAGGGCGATATTCCCGACTGGTTCTACCGGCTACGATGGCCGGCCTCGTTGGCGGAATACTTTGTGCTGCCAGAGGTGACCCCGCAGCAGACCTACGACTACGCGTGCAAGCAGGGGATCTCTATACCGAAGCCCGAGCACGACGATATTGGACTTGGAGCCATGTCCCCCGTCATGGGGTCCAGCTGGGCCGTCTTCTTGGCCCACAGCTGCCTGTCGGACGCCCCGGAGAGTTTGCCCGACATCAACCTCGGGCAGATCACCTATGGGAGGCCGACCCCGTCCTTCGAGAAGGTGCAGCTGATGCTGTTGTTGTACATCGACGACTACATCGGGCTGAAGCTGTGTTCGGAGAACGGGGAGGAGCTGGGGCTGGACAGGGAGAAGGTGAAGGCACACCTCGTGGGTCAGGGCCTCCCAGTGCACAAGGAGGACTGGGGGGAGGGCCTGGCGAGGGGTCTGGGGCTGGCCATTGGCCCAAGGCCATACAGACTCCGCGTCGTCCAGGACAAGATGAGAGACATGGTGCTGGCGACCGAAGCGGTGGTCATCATGGGTCGTGTGCCTCCTGCTGCTCTCAGCAGTCTGCTGGGCCTGTGGACGTGGGCGATCATGACCAACAGGGCGGCCTTCTGCATCCTGGATGCCGCCTACCGCTGGATGCACGGGTTCTGCGAGGAGGACGCGATGAGGTGGCAGAAGTTGGACATCCAGGTACTGAGCGAGCTGCAGGCGCTCTCGGCGCTGCACGTCTTTATGGAGGCGGACCTGGAGGCACCCTGGCTGGAGAGGGTATACATGACGGATGCGTCGGAGGAAGGTTTCGCAGCGGTTGTGACGAAGGCCGACGTGGAGGAGATCAGGACAGAGCTCAGTCGAGGGTCGCTGCAGTCATGGACGATTCAGGCGGAACGAGCGTACACGGAGGTGGAGCAAGAGGTCGAGGCCGAGGGCGACGAGGACGACGCGCCAATGTCACCAGAGATGGGGAGACCAGGCTTTCTGGAGCTGTTCGCGGGCAGCGAGAGGCTCCTCCAGGCGATCCTCGGTCTGACTCTCTCGTGGGGAGAGGCATGGGACGTGGCCCGTGGCCGCGAATACGATCTCCTCAATGTTTCCAACCTCGAACGTCTCTTCCGACGGCTACGATGGCGGTGGTGGTGGTGGATACAAATGGCCCCTCCCTGTTCTACCTTCTCGCGGGCAAGGCGACCTCCCCTGAGATCGCCCGACTGTCCCTGGGGCCTGCCAGGCCTGAGTCCCGGCGACGCGGAGAAGGAACAGGAGGGATCTACGCTGTGTGTGCTGGCGGTGCAGGCGGCGCTCTTCTGCATCAGGGAGGGGATCTACTTCGTGATCGAGAACCCCGAGTCCAGCCTGATGTGGGTCTTCCCACCCATGCTCGAGCTGCTCGCGAGGTCCGAGGTCATCAGGATCAGCCTGGACTACTGCCAGTACGGGGAGGAGTGGAAGAAGCCGACCACCCTGGTCACCAACTGCAGGGCCCTCTGTGTGATGGAGCGTCGATGCCAGGGTACGCGTGGACGCTGCTCGAGGACAGGGCTGGTGCATCGCGAGCTGCGGGGCAGCGGCCCGGGCGGCACCAAGTGGACGAAGATCGCCTGCCCGTATCCCGTCCTCTTCTGCGAGGCCTACGCGCAGGTTGTGAGGAGTGTCGAGCCCTCCTGGGAGAGGGTCCCGGACGGCGCGCAGGTGAGACTGCGTCATGGACTGCCTCGGGTTGTGAGGGCTCGAGCGCAACATCTTCCACCACAGGAGAGCTGGCTCGACGAGCAGAGGTGGAGGGTCTTGTTCCAGGGGCGCTGGCAGAGGGAGGAGCACAACAATGTGTTGGAGCTGAGGACGATAGTGGGGCTGCTGCGACATCTGTCGAGGACTTCGAGGGCCTGGAGATCTCGAGTTCTCATCATGACGGACTCGTTGGTGAGCCTCGGGGTGCTGACCAAAGGGAGAAGCTCGGCACGGGCTCTACTGCACCTGGCGAGAATGGCGGGAGTGGTACAGCTGGTGTGCCGACTGCGCCCATATTACCGTTGGGTACCCTCCGAGGTCAGCGTCGCCGACGGACCGTCTCGACAGGTCGACCTGGGAGCGGCGGAGGAGACGAAGGCGGGCCACAGCACGAGGTACACACCCAAGCGGCTTCTCCACTGGCTTCGGGGGCTGCGACGGCGAGGAACCGCTGGACACTCCCATTGGTGATTCTCTTCGTCTCGACGCAGCGGGCGGTGGCGGCCCCGCGTGGGCCGAAGCCACCACCGCTCAAGCAGAGAGGAGCTCTTGCCTGGGAGAGGGCCGCCGAGGGCCCGCTGAAGTACAACAACAGGCTGGTGATCCACGCTGTCGACGACAATACCAACATCCAGTACCAGCGAGCCGTCAAGGACTTCTTAGTGGAGGTGAAACGCTCTGGACAGCCGTTCAGCACGGTGGCGGAGCGCGACAGGGCATTGGCGGACTACATCGCCGACATGTGCTATGTGCAGCAGGCCAGCTTCATGAAAGCGAGCTACCTTTTCAACGGGTTCATGCACATCTTCGAGGACCACAGGAACTTCCTCCCAGTCGCAGCCCGCGCACTCAAGAGCTGGGAGCGCATGGGCTTCGGCGGGGAGGGCGAGCCTATCCCGATGGAGGCGATGGGGACCATCATCAAGGCGTTCTTCGAGCGCGGCATGATCATTGAGGGCGCGGCCGCGCTCGTGCAGCTGGACGGATGGTTGAGGGAGCAAGACTGGTGCCAGCTGCGGAAGAACGACGTGAGCATCGACAGGGACGGGCGGGTCGCGCTACTCCTTGGAAGGCGAGAGCGCGGCGAGAAAGTGAAGACCGGATCCGACCAGGGTGTCGAGCTCAAGATGAAGGTCGCCAAGGCCATCATGGAGGTTCTCGTCTCGGTCATCTCTGACCAAGAGCTCGTGCTGCCCGTGAGCCAGGGCAGTTTCAGGCGTTCGTGGGCCAAGCTGCTGGGCGAGCTGGGTTTGGAGCACATGGGGCCTCCTCATGGCATCCGCCACGCCGCGGCGGCCGACTTCGTCGCGGCGGGCGGAGGACTGGAGGACGCCCGCAGGCGCGGGCGCTGGAAGACCCCATCAGCGCTGAGCCGATACACCAAGGTCCACACGCTCATCAGACGCCGTTCACAATTGCCATCTACGACGATGGAGACGGGCCGCAGCTTTTGGCGTCAGCCGGCCAAGCAGCTGAAGGAGGCGATCATGAGCTCACCCGTGTCCGACACCCCGCTGGCGAGGCTACTGGTTGTGAAGCTCGCGCGGGTCAGAGACGACGAGGTGCAGGTTTTCGACGAGGGCCCGTCGAGCAGGTCTGAGCCAGTTGGCAAGCCGTCCAGCGCTCATCGGGCACGCGCTCGACGCAGGACCTAAGCGTTGGCGCCCTGCTGTCTCCTCCCTCCGCCTCGCTCTCACAGTCAGTAATGGGGGAACTTGTGGGCTAGCCATAAGGGGGTAAGTCTGGGTCTTTAAGGTTTATCCTTGTTTCCCTCCCCCCCTCCCTATTTGTTTGCTGATTTTGGAAGCAGGCTGAGGGCCCGTCGGGCCAGATGCTTGCTATGCGGCGTGGACGGGTAATCACGATTAACTTTAGTTCTTGGCGTGCCCCGTGATGTAGATTGCGGGCCTGCTCGGACATCGGCCCGAGTCGGTGCACGCCTTGCATCTCTCGAGATTCGTGTTTGCAAGATCTTCGGGCGAGGTCGCCCACTGGTGTGGAAAATGGTTCGCTCTGTCACTCGGCACTCCTGTCGGAGGCCTCCGCCCGACCCCCTCTTGTGGCTGGCCCCTCCCCGTAGCTGTACATACATAAATAACTGTTTTCAAACAATATTTTATGTCTCAGTGTGCGGGGTCGTGGGCAGTCTGTACTCTAATTATCTTTGTATGTGCTCATAGCTTTTTCGGTCCCGCCCCCCCTGCCCTTGTGAAGGGTAATCACGATTAACTTTAGTTCTTGGCGTGCCCCGTGATGTAGATTGCGGGCCTGCTCGGACATCGGCCCGAGTCGGTGCACGCCTTGCATCTCTCGAGATTCGTGTTTGCAAGATCTTCGGGCGAGGTCGCCCACTGGTGTGGAAAATGGTTCGCTCTGTCACTCGGCACTCCTGTCGGAGGCCTCCGCCCGACCCCCTCTTGTGGCTGGCCCCTCCCCGTAGCTGTACATACATAAATGTGCGTTTCTCCCCCCCTTTACCGTCAGTTCTCCTGGGCATCGTTCCATGGATGGGCTGGTGGGAATGCGCGAACCGTCCAGAATTGCCCTCTAGAGGCCTCCGAGAATACTCTGAAGAGGCCCGAAGAAAACATCCCCGAGGACTCTAACCCACAACCCAAGCACTGTGGCGGGATGGGACACAATGGTCCAAACCCTCCTCATCGTCATAAGCAGAAACTTCGGCCACATCATCATCGTTGTCGCCATCATCATCCGCATCACCACCACGAACACAAGATCTCCGGGGACCTCCAGGGACCTCCGGGGACCTTCGTGGATCTGTCGGGGTCGAGGTCTAGGGCGGGAGCAAAAGTTACCATCAACAGCTAGCTTGTCACCACGATTTACACCAACAAGATGCGCAGTGTCGCAATAATCGCCATCACCCTTATCAGCATCAATGTCCAGAAGCAAATCACCAGATCATAATTATCGTGAATGCCGCCATCTGCAGCATCCAAGTCATCATCGTACTTGTCACCATCACCCAAATCATCATCTCAATCTCAGCACCACCATCGTCACAAGCTGAATCGTTATCATGATCGCCATCAACATATATCCCGTCGACGGAGTCATCACCGGGATCGTACAGACCATCCTCATCTCCATAAGCACACACTTCAGCCTCATCATCAGCATCACAGTCGTCGTCGTAATCATCCATGTCATGGGCATCACCACAACGAACACAATCAGCATCATCATTACCATCGTCGTCGCTATGATCATCATATTCCTTATCATTAACTATCATATACCTCTTTCCCCCCCTTCCTCCTCACCAACACCATTAATGCTGTCGTCCTCCTCATCGCTTTTCACCAACGAGCGCATTGCCATAATAAGGGCCATCACCCTGATCAGTATTAACGTTCAGACGCAAATCGCCCGAAACATCATTATCGTGAACGCCGCCATCTGCAGCACCAAGTCATCATCGTACTCAGCACTATCATGATCCAAACCGGGCATCCCAACATCAGCACCACCATCATCACAACCAAAATCGTTACAATGATCGCCATCAGCTGTCCCCCGTCGACGGAATCATCACCACGATCGTACAAACCATCCTCATCATCATAAGTGCACTCTTCAGCCTCATCCTCATTATTGTCGTCGTCGTCGTCGTAATCATCATCGTCATGGGCATCACCACCACGAACACACTCAGCATCATCATTACCATCGTCGTCGCTATGATCATCACATCCCTCATCATTACGATGGACCATATAAAATGCTATCCTCTACCTGCTTCCCTGTCTTCCTCCTCACCAGCACCATTCATTGTTGTCATCTTCCCCGCTTATTCAACAGCGGGCGCATTGCCATAATAAGCACCATCACCCTGAGCAGCATCACTGTTCAGAAGTAAAACACCAGAACATCATCATCGTGAATGCCGCGAGCTGCAGCATCCAAGTCATCACCGCACTCATCATCATCATCATCATCATCATCATCATCATCATCATCATCATCATCATCGTCATCGTCATCGTCATCGTCATCATCATCATCATCATCATCATCATCATCATCATCATCATCATTATTACCCAAATCCTTACCTCAATACCAGCACCATCACCAATACATTTAAAATCGTCGGGTAATCCGGGAGTCCGGTGAGTCCGGGAGTCCGGCGGGTCCTGCGAGTCTGGTGAGTCGGGTGGGTCCTGCGAGTTTGGTGAGTCCGGCGAGTCTGGCGGGTCCGGTGGGTGGGTCTGGTGGGTCCGGTGGGTCAAGAGTGTCCGGTGTGTCCGGTGTGTCCCGTGGCTGGCGCGCCTGGTGAGTCCGGCGCGGTGGCTGGGGCAGCAGGGAGGACCATTCTGGGCACGCGCCCTGGGGCTCTTCTCGACTCAGGCAGCTGCCGTCGCCGCCTCTCCCCTCCCTGGCGCGCGAAGCAGCAGCACGAATCTGAGGGGGTTGCTCTGGCGAGGCTGCCGTCTCGGCGGGGTCTCCCGCGGCTGTGAGGAGGAAGTGCGCTTTCTCGCTGCGAGCCCGCCTCGGGCTGCCCTCCCTTTCGGAGCCTTCCTGCAGCCTTGGGAGTCGCGAGCAGCCTCGCCACACCCCCACTCGGGGCCCGCGCTGGCGCGCCTCCCCGAGCCCCTCCCGCGGCCGCTGCGTGCCCTCCACCTTGTCGTCCTCTGGTTATGCTGCAATCCCGCCTTGGGCTTCGCCCCCTCTCGGCACCTGCTAGCAGCCCTCGGGGTCGCGAGAAGTCTGGTTCCACGCCCACTCGGGGCCCGCTCTGGCGAGCGTCCCCGACCCCCTCCCGCGGCGGCCTTCTCCGCGTTCCCTCTGGGGCTCCTGTCGCGCGCCCTTGCGCCTCGTGCCTCCTCCGCCCCGCGCCGATCGCGGCCGCGGGGTGGCTCTTCTGGTTTGTTTCGCCCAGAAACGCAACTTGCGCCCCCCGCGGCCCCAGTCTCACCCTCGCCCCCGGAGGTCTCCTCCAACGGCTTCAGCCACTCCCGCGAGCTGCCTCTGCCTCCGTGGCCCCCCGCCGCATTCCTAAGCCACCCACGTAGCCTCTACAGCCCGCTCTCGCAAGCTGCGCGCCCACGGCGCGGCCCCCTGAACTTCTCCGCCACCAGCTCTGTCGTCGATGCACCGCTCTTCTCGCGGAACCAGCGGTCGCTGTCTAGAACCCCCCCTCCCATCCCCCCAGCTGGCGCGACGGGCGGGGCTCGACGCCGCACTTGGCGACCGCCAGCGCCGTCGAGGGCAGGGGGCCGCTGCGCCCCTTGCCCAGCCATTCACGGACCAGCGCTGTCGCCGCCGTGGAACTCACCGCCTCACCGCAGCGGTTACAAGCCCACGCAGCACCTCGCCGATCGCGCTCGAAGGAGCGCTTGGCAATCGGTCTCTTGGCTGCGTCGCCTCCCAGCAGGTCATTACTTCTATTCACCTCTGCTCTCCTCTGTCCTACCTGCGCGCGCCTGGCCCCCGTCGGCCTTTAATCCTCTGGCGGCCTTCTGGTCAGGACGTCCTTCGTCGCGGCCGCTATGCGCGCTCTGACCAAGCTAGCCGTCGCTCTCGCCCACTCGTAGTTGCCCATCTCCGCGTCGTCGATTGCGCGCATGCGCGATCCAGCGTCCGCAGATTGTCGGTGGGCACGCCATTTGCCGCCGCCCCCTGCTCGGTCACGTGGCTGTTCAGGCGGAACAGCCCCATGCAGCCCCTGCCCCCCTCTCTCCCCCATCTCCCCATCTCTCTTTCTCTCTCTCTCTCTCTTTCTCCCTTTCTCTCTCTCTCTCTCTCTCGCTCTCTCTCTCTCTCTGTCTCTGTCTCTCTCTCTCTCTCTCTCTCTCTCTTTTTTCTCTCTCTCTCTCTCTCGAATCTCTCGCGCACTGCCACTCCGACCTTTCTCCAGAGGTCGCCGCTCAAGCAACCCTCGTGCGGCCCATCCGGTGCAGGTGACCTCGCTGCCCGGCCAGAAGTCGGCCGCTCCTCCCGTCGCCTCCGGGAAGCTCAAGACTCAAGAAGCTGAACGGCCCCGTCGTTGGTCGGCCGCGGCGCATGGAGGGCCCGAAGCGGGCGCCAGGAATGGGGCCGCTCCATGGGCGCGGGAGCAGCACCCATCCCCAACCGCGCCGGCAGCACCGTTCGTCAGAGCTGCACTCGCCGCCTGAGCCGTCTCTGCACCCGGCCCTACCAACGATTCGCCCACTTGTCCTCTTAGCCTCTCTGCCGTCATGCATGCGCGCGCACGCCGCTGACTCCTGGCGCCCGGCGTCGCAGTTTGGCGTCGTCGTCCAGTCTGCGGGGGCGATGCCCCGCTGCCAGAGAGCTGTGGCCCCTGCTATGCTCGAGAGGACTCTCTTGGCGAGCCCCTCGGTCCCTCTCAACTCCCCGCTGTCCTGGCTTGCCGAGCAGGCGTCCCAGATCCTGTGAGCGTCGTCTTCTGGTTGGCCGCGCTCGCAGTGGGTCTCCTCTCCGCCGAGAAGTTGTCGCGCTCCCTTCCCCTGGCCCCGGCGCCTCTGCCGTCGTGGAATTCTGCCGCCCAGGGATGCCTCTACGATCTCGGTGTAGCCCCCCTTTCCCAGTCCAGCCAGGCGCCGGGTCCGCCGGGGCCCGGCCCATCGCCCGCAAAGGCAGTGCGAGGCTGGCGAGGGGCCCTCTCGCGGTCTGCCACCTCTCGCGCACCTCGGCCCTCGGCATGCGGAAATAGAGCCTCGACCATGCTCTCTCGACCTGAGCTGCGCCTTCACTTGCGAGATTGCGGGGCGCTCGCCATCTAGGGCCAGGAACGCGGCCGTGAGGCACCTGCCTGGCCACTGTCTCCTCAGCGCCTGGGCAGACCCCCTGCCGCGTCGTCGCCCCCGCCCACGGGGCCAGTCCGCGCGCCGTCGCGCCGTGCATGCATGAGGCGACAGGCCCCTGGTGCACGGCTCCACGCCTCTTGCTCAGTCTCGGCCTCTTCAGCTTCGTTCCTATGGCGGCGCGCTTCCTACGCGCGTCCTGCGCCCTCTTCATTCGCGCGCTTCTCCTCCGCGCCCCTTGCGCGCCTCGGTCGACGCCGGGCCCCCCGCCTTCTGCAACGGCCAGCGCGCGCGGGCCCTGCGCCCCCAGGGCCCTCTTCACCTACAGCGCGGTCTTGCAGCTCGATGCGAAGATGGCCGTCTTGACTGCGAGCCTACGCCCGCGCTCTTACGGCCCACCTCGCAGCGCTCGCGCGGCGATGCGCCGCCCCCTCTCCGCGGCGTCAGCGCAGCCCACGATCTCGACGCTGACGTCGCCGAACCAGACCCTCCACATCGGCTCCAGCGGCGCCTGCGAGCGCCCCGTCATCCCACTCGAGATCGCGCAGACCACCGCCTTGGCAAGGTTGAAGGGCGCTGGGGGCGCCTGGAGCCTGCAAGCAGTGACCTGTCTGCCCACGCCGGCGTGGAGTAGGCGCCCTTCCAGCGGATCACTCTCGTCGCCGAATGTTGCAGCAGCAGCATTGCGAGCAGCCTTCGCCTGAAATCCATCCTGAGCCCCGCTTCGATCACGAAATCGAGCCCCAGGCTGTCGTAGAACTTCCCAGCGTCCGCCAGCAGATTGCCGCGGAATATTCCGAGCGCATCGCAGCACTCGTCCGTGATCAGTCTCCTAATTACCTCGCGTGGGCATCTGCTGCGCGCCGCTGCTGCATCCCATCCCCTCTCCTGCCCACTGGCCCATCTCCTGACCTCTGAGCGGTGCGGGGGCCCCGAGCAGCGCGCCATCTGGGACAGGGGAGCCAGGGCCCTGTCGCCCCAGGCAGGCTTCGGGATCAACACCACCAGCCCGCAGAGGAACTGACATGGCCAAGCAAGCTCTCTCTCTCTCTCTCGAGCGCGCGCGTTGGAGACCTCGACGACTCCCGCGAGGCCTGGGGGCGGCAGCCTGCGGATGTCCGAGCAGCTCAGCACGTCGATGCCCGGGCCCTTGCCGGGCTCACCTCTCAGCGCCTCTTCCAAGTCGTCGAGGGTCCAGTCGCTCACCTTCTTTTGGCTCGCCTGTCTCCTCAGCTCCAGCAGCAGCCCCGCACGCCGCTCGTGCCGAAGCGCCTCGCACACCCTCGGCGACGAGCCCCTCATCCCTCCGCGGTGGCGAGTTGCGGCGCAGCGCAACACCCGCGCGTCCATCTCCGCCGCTGCCAGCCAGCTGCAGAAGCACCCGGCGTTCCTCCTCAAGTCCCTTCAAATGGCCGCCACTGTTATTCTGCCCCGCCTGCATCGCTGCGCCCTCGAAACTAAGCGCATCCACGCCGTCCAGGTTCGCCAGTCTCAGCCTCCAGATGTCGCGGTGCAACTTCGCTGTGCCCGACGCCTTCTGCCCTAGCTTCGGCGCGCCGACGCGCGCGAGGCGCCTCCCCACTGCATCGCTGCAGCCAGATGCGCCCGCTGCGCCCGCGAGCGGCTGGCCTCCTCAGCTTGGTCAGCAGCGCATCGCCCTCTCCCCTCGCATCTCTCCCCCCCTCGTCAATGCGAACCCACTCGGCCCCCGCAGCACTTCGCCCTGCCCCGGGGGGGGGGGGGGGGGCGACGCGGCAGGCCACGCAGGAGAAGGTTCCCAGCGCCCCCGCGGCACCCGCGAGCTGCGCCCCCAACCTGGCAGCCTCGCCCGACGCGGCCTCGCAGGCCGCGCCGCTGGCGATGCAGTCAGGCACGCTATTGTTCGAAGAGTCGTGCTGGGCGCCACAGGTCGGCCATGGCGATGGCGTCCGCGTCTTGTCTCGGCCCCGCTCGCGCCTGCCCCGGCCGCCCAGCCCCCGCGCCCGGCGCGCGCGGCGACGGCGACCCCGCCCTCGGCTCGAGGAGGACCGATGGGAAATCCGAACCTGCAAAACGGCGCCAACCGCGTCCTCGCGCGGCGATGACGCATCGGCTGACGGCTCGAGGAGCGTCGCCGACGCGGGCCCCGACCTCGGGCAAAACTTGGCTTCGCTCCGACGCCCCTGCAAGTCTTTCAGGGAGACGTTCTGCCGCTCGTCGGGGCCCCAAGGCCCGCCCGGTAGCAGCGACGCCTCTGCCGCATCCTCTGCGCGGCGCCCGAGGCCCGACAACGCGCCCACCTCCTCCGCGACAATGTCGCGGACCAACCTCGGCGGCGCGACCACGACGCGCCTCGGCCCCACTCGCTTTTGCCGCGACGATCCCAGCGAGCGCGGCGACGCGAATACCACCCTCGGCTCGAGGGGCACCGACGGAGGGAGATCCCGACCTGCAAGACGCGGCCCCGGCCCCGAAAGGGCACGGCGACGGCGCAGCAGCCGACGGCTCGGGGAGCACCGCCGCCGCGGGCCCCGACGCATGGCAAAACGTGGCTGCTCTCTGTCGCCGCTGCATGGCGTTCAGGGCGCCGCCCATCCACTCGCGACGCCCGAGGTCCGCGAAAGCCCCCACCTCCCCGGGATCCGCGGGGTAGACCTGCATGAACTGCAGCGGCTGCGTGGCGCGGCTGCCACGCGGGGAACTGGCCGCGCCCGCTACGGGCGCCGGCGCTCCCCACCTGTCGCTGTCCAGCTGATCATCGGAACTGCGCGTGCACCCGCTCGCCGCCCCTTCCACGTCGCGCGCGCCTGCTTCCTCTTGCTGTGCTGCGCCCGCTCGAGCTGCAGCCTCAGCGCGCGCCTGCAATCTCCTCCTTTCTCGACCTCTTGCCGCCGCGGTTGGGCGCCCTGCCCCTCCTGCGCGGGCGCGGGGGGGCCTTGCGGAGGCATGGCGCCCTGCGCTGCGCCTGGAACCTCTCGCCGCGGATGGCGAACTTCAGCCCGACGCGCGGACTCCACGGCGCGTCGCAAACTGCCTCCGCGCCCTCGATCAGTCGGCCCCCAGCTGCACTCGTCACTGCGTAGTCGATCAGCGACGGACGCTGCCCTGCGAGGTGGCAGGGGCGCCGACTGCCCGGCAAGGACACGATCGACTCCGCGCCCATCGCCCTCGCCCAGCCCAATGCCCAGAAAGCTGTTGGATCCTCGTTGAAATCGCCACGGACCACCAATGCCTCGCTAACCGATTTCACCCAGGCTGCCAGCGAGGTGGGCTTGCGGCCGTTCACCCCTTCGTCCAATGATTTGACGCAGTCGAGGCAGGTGCTCGCCACCGCCAGCGTCGCCCCCCTCATATGCCACGCTGCTGGAGCCCAGTGGCACGCGTCATGCGCCCCTGCCCGTCCACTGCGCATTCGTGGTCTGGCGGGCCTTAGAGAGGTGCCCGCAGCTCGCGGCGAAGAGATGGCCCTTCGAAATGACAGCAGTGCCTCTGCATGTGCAGCGGGCGGACTTGCTGCTGATCCTTGCCGCCGTGAAGATGGCCCCGCAACCCAACTTGACATGGTCCAGCCCCGTTCCCCCCTGCTTCGCCTCTGGCGCATGCGTCTCCTGAAGCGCCAGCATGTCGAAGCCAGTGGCTGCGATCCCCTGTTCGACTAGCCACAGCTTGGCTGCGGGTCCCCAAATCGACGCGCCGGCGCAGCGGAGCGCGCGTTCACGGGCGGAGGCGTCGCCGACATTCCTTCGCCTCCGCCCTCCAACAACACCATGGTGGGCGAATGGGCGCGTCCGCGCCCTTGCCCGCCGCCTTCGCCGATCCCAGGCTATTTAGGTACTCCGCCGCCCCGTCTTCTCCTGCGCCGCCTCGGTGCCTGCGGGGGGGGGGGCTGGCCGACGCCGCCTGCGCCGCGTCTGCTGGCCGCGCCTCCCCCGTCGCGACTGCCCCGCCCTCTGCTGCCCACCTCTTCTGCGCCGCCCGCGCGATGACAAGCCGCTGCCCGAGCGCCGCGAGCTTGACCTTCGCGACGCGTTTTTTTCAAAGGCCCCGTGGGAGGTCATCGCGCTTTCTGGCACCTGCTTCACGACGCTCTTCCTTGCTTCCTCGAATTGCTCCTTCCCTTCGTCGTCGAGATCTCCTTCGCCAAGGTCGATCCCCCGTCCGACGCCCGCTGCCGGCTGGCCTTCTGCGGGCGCGTCGAGGCGGCCTGCGACCAACTGCTCTAAAATGTCCGATGGTGCTGTTCGCCCTTCGCCCTGGATGGCTTTGCATCGATGGTGTTGTTCGCCCTTCGCCCTGGGTAGCTTCGCACTCCGCCTCTGCGTTCAGGACCGCCGCTGCTCTCCCATCGCGCAGTTCGCGGGCCTTCCGTGCCTCGTCATCAGCCCTCGCCGTGGCCGCGTGAACGGTCCGGTACAGGCGGTGTGCTGCCTGCGCCGACCTCGCCACCACGGCCAGCCTTTCCTCGCGCGTCTTCTGCGGTGGCGTCGGGGCCGCTGCCTGCAGGGCTGTGGCCGCGCCCTGGAGCTGCTGGCCGATGGCGTCCGCGCCCTTCAGTTGAAGGGCACCGAACGAAGCGGTGATCAGCTGCAGGGCCTGCGCCAGCTTCTCGGGTCCTTGACCCTTGCTGCCGCCGCCCGCCTTGCCTCCGCCGCCTCCTCTTGGTGCGCCTCCTTTGCCGCCGCCCTGGGCCTTCTCGCCTTCCTTCTGCCAGCACCCGCCCATGTCGCCTGTGAACGTCTTGGGCCTCGCCAGTCAGCATGCGCATGAGCACCAGTAGTCTCGGGACGCGAGCTGGCTGTGCCGCCACCACTGCTTGCAATGCTGGCGCGTCGTCCACTGCGCGAGCGTCGGCACAATGCTGCAGCGGTGGATGTCCAGCAGGCTTCTCGAGGACTTCTGCGTGAGTTCCCTGCGGGCCTGGTTGCGCATCCGTCTGAGGCGCCTGTGCCAGGCCGGCGAGCGCGAGCGCTCCTGGCGCCCCGTCTCCAGGCTGGGGGCGATCGCTTCGCGGGCCTCCGCGCCCGCCGCGGGAGCAAAATGCCTGCGGAGGGAGGGGACCGCGCTGCGAGCCACCTGGACGAGGAGGAGGAGGAGGACGAGGACGAGGAGGAGGAGGAGGAGGAGGAGGAGGAGGAGGAGAGAGGAGGAGCAGGAGGAGAAGGAGGAGGAGGAGGAGCAGGAGGAGAAGGAGGGGGAGATTCCAAGACCAGCGCCAGTGCCAGAACGTCGATGAACGCGGAAGCGACTGCGGGCCGCAGCCGAAGGGCCCGGCCCCGGCGGGACGAGAGCGGGCGGCATGGGCTGCAGCGGCGCCCGAGGAGCCAGCAGCACGGGCCGCGGCAGCGCAGGGGCGGCGGCCGCGGCCGCACCAGCCGCCGGGAGCCTGGCCGCCAGGGGCGGGGAACCTTCGGGGCGTGGGCCAGAGGCCTCCCCTCCCGCACAACAGCGAGGGGGGCGGGAGGCCTCACGCGCAGCGGGCGGGCGGTGCCGTCCGCGCCGGAGTGCCGCAGGCTCCGTGCCTGGCGCCTGGGCCCATCGCTGCGTCGTCGAGCCCCGAGATCATCTTGGGATTGTTGTCGGGTCCTCCTCCTCCTCCTCCAGGACAAGGAGGAGCGGGGCGAGCCCGCGGCTCCCGCGCGAGAAGCCCTCGGGCGCCCGTGGCGCTCCAGTCGCAACAAGCGGTGCTGCCGCCAGGCGCGAGGCGCCCGAGGAGAGGGAGCCGCCTGGCTGCCGAGGGGAGGCGCTCCCGCTGCCTGCCCGCCCCACCGCGCACGCCCCACCTCCTTCGAAGGCACTGTGGCGAGTCGTCACCATCACCACCACCACCATCGACAGCACCAGCACCCTCACCCTCATCATGCTGCTGCTGCTGCTGATGCTGCTGCTGCTGCTCCTCCTCCTCCTCCTCCTCCTCCTCCTCCTCCTCCTCTCCTCCCTCCCTCCCTCCCTCCCTCCCTCCCTCCCCCTCCTCCCTCCCCTCCCTCCCTCCCTCCCTCCCTCCTCCCCCCTCCCTCCCTCCCTCCTCCTCCTCCTCTCTCCTCCTCCTCCTCCTCCTCCTCCTCCTCCCATCATCATCATCATCCTCATCCTTCCTTCTCCTCTCCTCCTCCTCCTCCTCTTTCGCCTCCCTTCCTCCTCCTCCTCCTCCTCCTCCCTCCTCCACCTCCTCTCCTCCTCCTCCTCCTCCTCCTCCTCCTCGTCCTCTTTCCTCTCCTCCTCTTTCCCTCCTCCTCTCCTCCTCCTCCTCCTCCTCCTCCTCCTCCTCCTCCTCTCTCCCTCCTCCTCCTCCTCTCTCCTCTCCCTCCTCCTCCTCCTCCTCCTCTTTCCCTCCCTCCTCTCCCTCCTCCTTCCTCCCTCCTCTCCTCCTCCTCCTCCTTCTTTCCCCTTCCCTCCTCCTCCTCCTCCTCCGCCGCCGCCGCCTCCTCCTCCTCCTCTCCTCCTCCTCCTCCTCCTCCTCCTCCTCCTCCCTCCTCCTCCTCCTCCCCCTCCTGCTTTCATGATCATCAGCATCATCATTGTCATCATCCTCATCATCATCATCACCACCACCACCACCATCATCATCATCATCATCATCATCATCATCATCATCATCATCAGCAGCATCATCATCGGCATCAGTATCAGCATCATCAGCAGCCTCATCATCATCCTTATCATCACCATGATCAGCAGCACCATCATCACCATCACCATCACCATCATCATCATGCTCAGCATCAACATCGTCACCCGCAATGTCATCATTATCAACATCGCCATCGTCAACATCAGCATCACCACCGCCATCATCAGCATCATCAACGGCATCATCAACAGCACCATCTGCATCAGCTACATCGTCATCCTCATCATCAGCAGCAGCATAATCATAATCGGCAGCATCGTCATCATCATGCAGATCATCAACACCATCATCATCATCATCATCATCATCATCATCATCATCAACATCATCATCATCAACATCATCACCATCATCAATCGTCATCATCGTCATCATCGTCATCATCATCAGAGCAGCAGCTCCAACAACATCATAAGCAGCAGCAACAACACCATCACCGTCGTCGTCATCATCAGCATCACCATCATCATCAGCATCGTGGGCTTTGTCGGCATCAGTGTCATTAACAATAGCAGTATCGTCATGATCGTCATCGTCATCGCCATCAGCACCTTCATTGACGTCGTTGTCGACGCCGTCATCGTCGTCGCCGTCATCACTATCACAAGTATGATCAGCCTCAGCATCATTCTCGTCGTCGTCACCATCGTCCTCATCAGCACCAGCAGCATCAACAGAAGACGGATACGCATCATGATCAGCAGCAGCATCATCGTCATCACCATCGACATCATCAGCAACATCGGCATCAGCACCAGCATCATCATCAATAGCTGTATCATCGCCGTCATTGTAGTCATCATCGTCATTAACATCAGCACCATTATCAGGGTCATCATCATGTTAATCAGCATCGTTATCATCAGCATCGCCATCGTCACCGTCGTCTTGATCACCACCATTACCAACATTACCATCATCGACAGCATCAACATCATCACCATCATCGTCGTGATCATCGCCACCATTAATCAACCTCACCACTTCCTTCGGGGGCATTTTGGTGAGTCTTCACCATCACCACTAGAACCACAACCATCAGCAGCAGCAGCAACATCACCCTCATTCTGCTGCTCCTCCTCCTCCGCATCATGATCATCCTCATCAGCATAATCGCCACCATCATCATCAGCATCATCATCATCAATATCATCAGCACCATCACCATCACCATCACCATCAATATCATCAGCACCATCAATATCATCAGCACCATCACCATCACCATCACCAGCATCACCATAATCAGCATCACAGTCGTCACCAGCAGCATCACTATTATCAATATCGTCACCACCGTCACCATCGGCATCATCACCGCCATCAACATCAATACCATGATCATCTACATTATCAGCCCGTCATCATCATCAGCAGCATACTTATAATCGGCCGCATCGTCATCATGATCAACATAATCCATATCATCATTACCACTCGTTATTATTGTCATCGCCATCATCATCAGAGCAGCAGCTTCAGCATCACCATCATAGTTAGCAGCACCATCACCATCGTCGTCATCATCATCATCGCCATCATCAGCATCAGCATCATGGACCTAGTCGACACCATCGTCATTAACAGCAGCATTATCGTCATAATCGTCATCGCCATCGTTATCGACATCGTCATCGACTTCGTCGTCGACGCCGTCATAGTCGTCGCCGTCATCATCATCACAAGTATGATCAGCCTCAACATCATCCTCATCCTCACAACCGTCCTCATCATCAGCAGCAGCAGCATCAACAGAAGACTGATACGCATCATGATCAGCAGCATCATCATCATCGTCATCATCAGCAGCATCAGCATCAACACCAACATCATCATCAATAGCACTATCAGCCCCATCATTGCCATCATTATCATAATTCACATCAGCACCTTTATCAGAGTTATCATCATCAGCATCGTCATCGTCCCCGACATCGTCACCATCACCATTATCAACATCACCATCATCAACCATATTAACATCATCACCATCGTCGTCGCCATCATCGCCAACATTAATCAGCATCACCACAACCATCATCCATCACCATCAACAACAGCATCAGCAGCAGCATAATCATTACCATGGGCACCACGACAGTCATCGTCATCGTCGTCGTAAACGCCATCGGCGTCGTCGGCATCATCATCCTCCGCATCAGCAGAATCATTATCATCAGCATCATCAACAGCAGCATCATCATGATCACCAATGTCAACATCAACATCGAAATCAACATCCTCGTAATCATAATCGCCGTTGGCATCGACATCATCGTCGTCGACATCGTCAGCATCAGTGTCATTATCATCAGCATCATCATCATCAGCATCATCATCATCATCATCATCATCAGCGTCATCGTCATCACCGTCATCAGATTCATCGTCATCGTCAGCGGCATCGCAACCACTGTTGCAACCATCAACATCACCACCATCATCATAATCGTCGACATCATCATCACCATCACCATCGTCATCATCATCATCATCAACATCATCATTAGCAGCAGCAGCAGCATTCTCGTCATCATAACCATTTCAATCGCCATTACAACCCCCGTCACCATCACCAATATCATCACCACTATCATCATCATCGTCATCAGCATGATCATCGTTGTCTGGCGCCAAGCGGCGCGTGCCGAACAATCCAGATCGAACTCGGACTCGGCCTGTACCGTTCTGTGGGATTTCGTGAAGTACTACGAAAAGATACCTTTGGATCATCTGATCTTGCGTTGCGAGCGTCACGGGCTTCCGCCAGCCATCACGTCCATGTGCATCGCAGGGTACATGTCGGCCAAGTTCCTTGTGCTTGCAGGTACGGGTTCTTACCCCATGTATGCCAGGGTTGGCATCATTGCGGGGTGCAGCTTTGCGACGACCCACATCCGAATTTTTGCTTTAGACGGCTTCGACTCACTGTCCATTCCTCCTCTTCTCTCTTTCGACGCTTACACCGACGACATGGAAATCAATGGAGTTGTGAAGGAGATGGAGGTTGCCATTCGGTCTCGCGGGTGGAACGCCCGCACCAAGATTCGAGCGACACGTGCCAGACGGCGGGTTGGCCGACTGGTAGGCCAGCGAGCTGTTCCAGGACGCAGGGCCATCAAACTTTGTGTTTCGGGCCCGCTGCCAGGAGCCACTTACGGCAGCGAGGTCCATGGTTGCAGTGATGGTAAACTTCTCAAATTGTGTCGACTCTGTGCGGCCACGATGACACCCAGTGCTGGGGGCAGAAGTTTGACCATTTTGTGTCGATTAGAAGGGGACCCTGCTTGGTACGGTGCGGTTTCTCCGTTTGTCCGTTGGGCCAAAGAAGTGTGGGCTCGTCACACCAGGGCCTCGGATTTTGTTTTTTCTTGGGCCCAGCTACGTTCTATGTGGAACGATAGCTTTCACCGACCCTGGTCCTGGAGAAAAGTGGGCGGGCCCGTGGGGGCCATGAGGCTTTCGGTTGACAGGATTGGCTGGGCTATGCCCTCCCCCTTCATCCTGATTAGCGACCTCGGGGCCCGTCACTCCCTCACTCTCACCCCCCCCGCACTCCTCAAGAAGCTCTTGAAGGAAGCGGTCTGGAGGTGCCTCGAGCGGGAAGCTGCTCAGAAGTACGGGGGCCAGGGGTCCACGAGGTGTTGTTTTGATGTTGTGGCTGCTGCCCTTAGGTCCAAAAAGTGTACGCCCCTCCAGAAAGGAACCATTAGATGTATGACCTGCCAAGGACTGTGGCCTCTTGCACGTGCGAGAGCCGCAGGATACGATATTCCCGACGAGTGTCCTCTTTGCCATGCGCCTGGAGACACTCTTTTTCATCGCCTGTGGTGCTGTCCTATGGCGGAGGAGGTGAGGAGATCCATCATACCTGACAAAGTTCTGGAGGCGGTCCGAGGCGATCCTGACGCTGGCTCTAGGTTCGCTTTGGTCTCTGGTCTTTTCGAGCACCCACAAGATGTAGTCGCCCCCCACAGCCGACCACGACGACAGCCCCGACGGCATTTCGTTTAGGTGTTTCCCAGAGGGCGTCGAAGCTGAAGGGTGGGCATGTCCACCCGCGGGCTCGCGCCTCTTGTGGGGCAACGTTTTCCTCGACGGGTCCTGTTCCAAATCGCCCATTCGGGACCTTTGCCGAGCGGGTTGGGGCCTTGCCAGTTTGGGCCCAGGAGGCAACCTCTTAGCGATGGCGTATGGACCCGTGTGGGACAGCTGCCCACAGACGGCTCAGGCTGGTGAGTTTTCTGCATATGCTGTATGCGGCGCGTTCCTCCCACAGCCCGGCCAACTGTTCAGTGACTGCGCCAGCGTGGTTGGCATGCACGTGTTGCCTGAGCACGCCCGTCTCGCTCCCAATCGACCCTACGCGGGTTTGATTATGCAGGGGCGGGCGCTGGGCGGGAACTTGATTTTGAGTTGTGAGAAGGTCAAGGCACATGAGGCCTTGAACGACCCTAATATTTCTCCTCCCGAACGCATGTTGCGAATCGGCAACGACCATGCCGATCGTGCTGCCAAGCTTGGAGCGTCTGCGCACCCGTCCGCCGCCGCCTCCACGCTTGAGGAATTGGATTTTTCAGTTTTGGTTTCCAAGGCTACTGTCAGGCTTGCGGCCGAGTTACTCCCTTTGTGGCCCAGGACCGACTTGAAAGAGGTCCCCTGGTCCTCCCCTGGGGTGTCTCGGTGCCCAGCTGCCGCCAGCACACACACGTGGACTTGGCTTGGCCCCCTGGCGGGGAACAAAGGTTTTGGCAGTGTTCGACGTGTCTGCGTACCAATCGCAGCCCGAGCCACACCTGCCCACCCCCTGGCCACTGCGCTGCGATCCCTAGGATCGATGTCCAGAGGCTTCGGGATTTGAGCCACAAGTGTGTTCTTTTCGATTGCTCGAACGATTCTCTGCTAGTCGTTTGTTTGCATTGCAGGTGCTATTCCTCGGGGGCTCGAATCGTCAGGCTCGGAGTGGTGTGCGCAGGTCGCCCTGTGGACCCCAAGACTGGCAGAGAGAAAGCCCCCGCAGGCGCCTGGTATAAGATATGTAAAGGCCTCCATCCCAATGCTAGTGGAGTGACCTTGCTATCTGACACTTATAGCGTGCTTTAGTCATGCAGCGCACGGTCGTGCTCAAAAATCCTCCAGCTCCTTTGCCTCCTCGTCGTCCTCATCCTCCGCCTCGTCGTCGTCCTCCTCCAGATCCTCCAGATCCTCCTCCTCCTCCTTCTCCAGATCCTCATCGTCCTCCGCCTCCTCGTCATCCTCCTCCTCCAGGGCCTTCGCCAAATTCCTCGACCATCTCGCGGTACCCCCCCCCCCTGTGTCGCTCTGAAGATACGCAAGCAAAATGCGCGCTCTTGCAAAGGGGGAATCAACTCGGGCACTGGGCCGGAGGAAAAAGTTGAAAACGATCAGGTGCTTCCCGGCAACGTCAGACAGTCCCCAGATCCGTGTTTCAGGGCCCCGGGACCCGATGACGGGCCCCAGAGTCCGAAATCTAAGAAAAACGTAAGGGCTCAAGAAATCGTACTGGCGGAGATCCGGGATGAATGTTTAGCAGAATTTCAGGACACTGTAACCCTTTGGGAGTGGACTTAAATTAAGAGGCACAAAACATTAGGGCTAGGGGATCATTTTTCTGCAGATGTGTCAAGCCAAGCCACCCATGATTGGTTTCCCTGGTGCAAGCCAGGGGACCTAAGTGAGGCTGCGTCTTCACTGTGCTATCAGGGTTAGGGGTCATGTTTACTTAGAGGCCTCCTAAATGGGGTCCGACTAGATGGGGTCGGAGGATCTCGCCGCATCGCCGACAAATCGGCGATGCATCGGCCATGCACTGGCGACGTCGGCGATGCATCGGCGACGTCCGCGTGAAGAAAATCGGGCTCCGCATCGAACCGCATCGGCGATGCATCGGCAATACGACACGATCCTCCGACCCCATCTACTCGGACTCACCCCATCGAGGAGGCCTAGATGATCCTACATGGTTTGAAGACTCGACTGCTGCGTATCGTTTAACCGATGCCCATCCCCAGCGGCGTGGCCTGGGCCCCGCTGGCCGATTTCCCCCCTCTGGATGGGGATATAGGTCGTTCTCATCGGGTTTCGAGCGGTGTATCCCCAACTGGGATGGTGATTTTGGAGGCATGGAAATGGGCACCAACACCAATACACGGGGCTGCCTCCACAGGGGGGAGATGATCCTAGATTTCGGTGTTGGTGGTAATATTTCGGTCACCTTGGAAGCCAGAATATTACCATCATCACCGAGATCGGGATCTTCTTCCCTCGGTTGGGGAACACTGCCGATATTGGTGTTGGGGTCAACCTCTAGGCCTGCGAATGATTTGGTAGGGGTCTCGAAGTGGATGGAGATAGGGATGGGGATCGGTCAAACGATACCGCCGAAGTGCCCACTCCCGCGCAAAGCAAGGCGGTGGGCAGGGAGGCTGCCTCCCTCGACCGGCTCCGCGTGGAAGAACCTCCAGGGAGGGGGGGGGGGGGCACCGCTCCGCACAGGGCCCGGAAGGCGCAGAAGGGACGAGGGGGAGCCCAAGGCGGGGGAGGAGGAGGAGGAGGAGGAGGAGGAGGAGGAGGAGGAGGAGGAGGAGGAGGGCGAGAAGGGGGAGAGGGAGGGAGGAGAGGAGGAGGGAGGAGGAGGAGGAGGAGGAGGAGGAGGGGAGGAGAAGGAGAAGGAGGAGGAGGAGGAGGAGGAGGAGGAGAGGAGGAGGGGGAGGGGATGAGGAGGAGGAGGAGAGGAGGAGGAGGAGGAGGAGGAGGAGAGGAGGAGGAGGGAGGAGGAGGAGGAGGAGGAGGAGAAGGAGGAGGAGGAGGGGGAGGAGGAGGAGGAGGAGGAGGGGGAGGAGGAGGAGGAGGAGGAGGAGGAGGAGGAGGGGGGGCAGGGCCAGAGCAAGCGACGCATACCCAGATTTCCGGCGACCTGATTCTTCCATCCCGAGCGCTTTCTCTCGATTTCGGCCTCTGGGGCCAGGTGTTTGGGCCCCTGGGCCATCGAAAACTGCTCCGGGCCGAAAACTGGCCCTGGGGAAGGTGTCGGGGCCTCCGGGGCCACGAATTGAAACCCCGCGTATCCTTCGGCATACCCGCTCGGGACCATCTGCACTGGGAACACCAAGACAGCGCATATCACCTCCGAGTGTCCAAGGACCTCTCTCGCGAGCTCCTGGAATACCTGGAAAAACCTCAGCGCTCCACAGCCTCCGCAGAAACAACATATGATGAGCTTCATAATCGGCACCAGAAGCTTTCAGAGCTGAGGTCGAACTTCCGTTTCGAGCTCCCGGATCGGAATTCTCGAGCCTCTGAACCGAAGGCCTCGCGATTCGATCCGAGTGCGTCCTTCTCTAAGTGCGAACGCCCTGACGCACCCCATCCGCGATAGACCGCCAACGACACAGCCTCGAAGTCGCGCCGCCGCCCCCCCTTCTACTCCAGTGCTCTCCCTTTCTCCCTTTCCCCCTCCCCCTTCCCCCAGGAGGCTGTTGGGAAGATCCAAGGCTAACGCCACTGAGGAGGCTCATCAGGACTGATCAAGGGCACCCTGAGATCGCGGGGCGGGTTCGGGACGATATCGTACTTGCCATCGCCGTGCAAGAGCATAATCTGTGGCACCCACGCACACGTGGCGTGCAAGGCATCCATACGAGGGATCTCCGCCCCTGCGAACCCACCTCATGTCGGTGCACGCTCAACGATGTACGGTCAGCGAGGCCGTTTCTGCCACTGTGCACAGCCGCGCTGCTGAGACAAGGAACGCTGTGAGGAACGAAGCCCCTGGCGCCAACAGCGCCTGAGTGCACGAGGAGGGCACGTGCTGGCTGTCGTTGCGCTCAGCGCCCCATCCTTCCCGCCAAGGGTGGGAGGGCGATGGGGCTCGTCCGAGGCATCCCAGGGCGCCGTGAGCACCCAGGGGGGTCGGGGGGGCAAAGGCCCCACGGGCGCCTGGCAAGTCTGTGCCGGATCGAACCGCGAAGCCGGGACAGGAACGTATCGGATCGCGAGCTAGTCGCCCCGCATCGAATCCACATCGGATCACCGTGCCCGGCTCCTGCTGGCCCCGGCCGACGTCGGCGCGTCGAGCGACATCGAATCGAATCGAAATCGCGGCCCGAGCCCACGAAACCGAATCGCAGCGAATCGGGTCGTAGGCGTCCCTGCCATGTCCAGGGTGCACAGGAGATGCGCTACGCGTGAAAGCAGCAGCGCCAGCGGCGATCTCCTGCCGCACGCTCCGGTACCTCTAGCCGCTCCCTTCTGTTCGCATCTGCTGCGTCTGCGGCATGTGGCATCCGACCACCTCTCCAGCGGCATCCGCGCACGATTGGCATTGTGCTGGTGGATCGTCCAGGGCGCGCCCGACGTTCACGCCCAAGTGAGCACACGCGCAAGCGGTCTGTCTGCACGCACGCGTTTGCAGCTGCTGAGGATCCAAACTGCGCGTCTGCGCACGCACGCACGGCAATGACGGTGCCGAAACGCCCCCAGAGCCCAGCAAGGAATGGGAGTGCAAACCCAAATCGTTTGGCTGCTATTCTGGGAGGGGGGCCTGCGCTCAGGGAGGCTGCAACACCGCTGAGCGATGTGCTGTCGAACAAACCTGCATGGTGGGCTCTTTCCATTTCTCTGTGCAGTTCAGTTTTGGCCTCGGCTGGTGCTGTGGCTGCACCGTGAAGCGCCCTTCGGGCCAGCTCACCCGAGTCGGTTTTCCTCTTACATTGATGGGCCGATTTTCCACCGCCACTACCACAGGTAGGAGAGGGAGGGGGAGGGGGAGGGGGAGGGGGATGAGGAGGAGGAAGAGGAGGAGGAGGAGGAGGAGGAGGTGGAGGAGGAGGAGGAGGAGGAGGAGGAGGAAGGGACAAGGGACAATCAAAGTTTAGCATCCGACGGGACGGAAACTAGCCGCGCAGACATGGAAGGAGGCCGTGCCTCCGAGACAGGGCTGTGCAGGTATGTCCCGCACACGCCGCTTAAAAGCGAGCACGGGCGCGCCGAGCTACGCCAACACCCAGTCCGAGGCGGCGCCTATGCTACGCGTCGGTGCTACTCCAGATTTGGCGGTGGGCGCGGCTCTCGTCCAGCCAGTACCTCGTCCCTGAACCAAGATTGGCCCGAGGACGCAACGCCCGCACACGGGGCGAGAAGCTTGCGCCAGATCGGCGCGTCAATAAGGCAGTGCGCTGCACAACGGCGGCAGATCGAGTAGCGGCCAGAGGCCCGTACGACATGGCCCTCATAGACGAAGGTGCCTGGCGGCTCCATCGGGGCCTCAGCGGAGGCCTCGAGCCCCAGCGTCTTGAGGGCACCCTGGGCGGCAGCGCATCGCGCCCTAGGCAGGACGCCGCCGCGCCGCAAGGCGCGCACAAAAGAGAGGTAAAGGTGGAGGGCGATAGGGGTGCAGCTCACACCAGGCTGCTCAAACTTCTTCCTGCTCAAGGCGGCCCGCGCCGAGCAGTGACACCACGTGCACCTCGCGCCACCCGTAACCCCTTCCACCGCCTCCAGATCATGAGAAAGCAAAGCGAGCTTGGGGACGCCATCCCCTCGCACCCGCACGGGCGCTGGAATATCTGGAGCAGAAGCAGCGGCGTGCTGCGCAGCTCGCGAGATGAAATCCAACGTGCGATATCAATCCTCGAGCTTCTCGCGCAGCTGAGCCGTGACCAGATCAGGCACCTGGTGTTCAGCTGCCCCAAGCCGCGCAAAGAAGTCGGCCCAGGCGTTTCCGATACAATCGGCGACCATCATGCCGAGCGACTCCCAGGAAAACGCCTGGCCCTCAAGGACCTGCTCAATATCCTGGTGAGCAAGGGTCCAGCGGAACTCGGGCCTCTCAGGCCTGCCCCATATACAAATCAAAAGCCTGCCGCCACATCGGGGCGTGCCTGGCCGCGCCAGCAGCCAATCCAGGGCCCCAGGACACTCCTTCCTTGGCCGCGGACAAAGGATCAGACACGACCTCTGGGCCCCACGGCCCAACCTTCAGAGCGCGGAGGATAGCCTGGCGCTCGGCCCGCGGGGCCGTCTGGACAGGCCCCGCAAGGGGCCCAAACTCGGCCCGCACGGGCCATCCCCCAGGAGAAAGGGCCACGACCGACCAGCCGCAGCGCGTGGCCTCTGGGGGTTCCGACGCCAGGCCGCTCCCGCCCGTGTACAAACGGAAGCCCCACGGTGCGGCTGCCGCACCCCGGGAAAAACCCTTCGCATGAACGGCGGCTGCAGGGATCTCGACAGGGAGGGAAGGCAACCCATAAACCAACTCAGGATTGTCGAAGTCGGGAGGGATCCCATGCGCCTGCTCCTCCAGGCTCTTACGATGCTCAAAGCAACTGTCGGGCATAACAGGGCCCACGTCAGGGTCGTCACTCGCTGCCCAGAGCCCTTCGCATTCATAAAACTGATGGCCGAATGTTCCCTGCTGGTGTTTCAGAAATCGCACTTGCTACTGGAAGCATATCCGTGCTGGAACCTAAGCGCGGGCGGCCCCATAGCCCCAGACCAGAGCGCCCTAAGACAGGTCCTACGGGCACCCTGGAGCCTCTGGAAGCCCAGCCGGAGCTCGAACCCAGACGACCTTGTGCCCCTGGGCGTCGGGGAGGCTGAACACTAACTGAATCCCCTGGGCCCTACTGATGCCATCCCGCAGCAACAATCGCACGTCTGAAGGGGGCATGCGCAAAAGAGAGAGCACCTGCTGCTGGTCCGCCCTGATATGATGCGGCCCGGCAAGCTCCCAACCAACACGCGGCAAAGAGAGCATCGCCGCGCCCAGAGGCCCCCTGACCTTAGACAAGTGGGGGGTGGAGCTGAGGGCCTTCGAAGCGTGTTCCCACGCGCGGCGCATGTCTGAGTCACGAGCACGTCCTTCCCAGACCCAGCAATAATATCTAAACACGAGTGGCGGTGTCGCGTCAAACGCTGGATCGCAAAACCTGTCACGATGCGCGCACAAGTAAGGCGTCACATGACTACGGCCTTTGGCACCTAACAGAGACGCAGCAAACGATCGGAACGACCGAAGGGTGGCGTCGGTGACACCTGAGACGGCAGCGCCGTGGCTGCCACATGGCATAACTCCCGTCCTCCAAAGCCCCGACACCGTCTCCCCGCCCGCCGATCGACGCAAGGCCGTGAGCCTCTGCCTACGCATATCCAGCTGCCTTCTCTTACGAGCTTCCCTTACCCTAAAGACTCGACGCCCGTGCAAATCGTGGCCGAGATTACGCATGTGCTTTTGATGCTTAAAACCGATCGAGCGGCCAGCCGAGGATATTTTTCTCAGCGGCCAAACTCGACGCAACATACCCCGATTTACTCGGCTGCAGAAGGAGGCCAATCGGGGCGACTGCGCGACACAGCTCACGCGCCGCAGCAAGGACCACCTTTGCGTCATTCTTGTCGGGTCCGCCCCGCTGCAAGGGCGCGTCGCCCATGAGCGCTCGAGCTCTCACGGGCGGAAAACGCGACGCGACCGAGCGAACAGGCTGAAGCAAAACAGCGAACATGACTGCCGGCGCCGCCGAGCACCCTGCAAGCATGCCCTGAAACTGACGCAGGCTTCGGACACGGACAGACCCAAACGCGTCGACCCGTCTGGGGGCCATGCAGCTCTGCATGAGCATCCACCCCAACCTGAGAGGATAGCCCACCCTGCGGCAAACCTGAAACAAAACCGAGAGCTTAATCATCTCATCGCATTGAACCATGTCTAGCAGCAAAGCAACGCTGCGGTGCCCGCGCGCCTTCGCTACCTCAGCGGCCAAATATAACATCGAAGGCTGAATCGCTAGAGCCCCCCCCCCCGCCCCCCAAAACGCATCATTGAGAGGCTCAGAAATCCAGATGGCGAGCTCCCACATTTCGAGGAGGGCGATCAAACGGTGACCGCCGTCTGGCTTCGAAAGCCGAACCAGGCGGCCGACGAGCCGCCCCGCGGGCCAAGACCCCACCCTCTCGCAGATCATGAGAAGGGCGGCGAGTGCCGCCAGGAGGTCGTCAGACAGATGCTGCAAAGACCTCGGGCGAATGCTTTGGCATCCGACCAGAGTACGAGGAGGGAATTTGGCAATCGCCGCTCGCACGTCGGCAATCGCGATGTCGGGGAGCGACGGCCAATCATCGAAACCGAGCGGAAGCTCGGGCTCGCGGCAACCGCGGGTCGACCAGATGTGGGCCCAGCCCGAGCAGGTGGCATCAGCCAACTCGCATGGCTGCGCTCGATCGGCGGCCGCGATCGTCTCCCGGAGTCCCCGGGCCCTGGAAAACCGACGCGCTTCCCGAGCGCCGCCCAAAAAACTGCCCCGAACCCAGGCCTTCCAAGACTCGTCCTTCAGGGCCAGGAATCTGGCCTGGTGAGACTCGGCCTGGTCCAGGATTCGCTGAATCGAATCGTCAATCGCTGGATCACCAAAGACCTCAAGACCTGACAGAACAAAAAGGCGCGCGTCATTTGACCAGGGGCCTCGAGGATCTTGCGCTGCCGCGCGACGTTTCACATGAACGCCTGGGCCTCGAACAGGATGCGCGCCACCCGCTCCAGGCGCCGCTGCTGGCCCTCGCACTCCTCACTCAGCTCTGGCACATAAGTCGAGAGGGCCCGATTCACGCGTCTAATCTGCCGCGCCCAGCGTGCCGCCGTAGTCCATGCTGAGTACTCGACGTCCGCCTTCAGCAGCCGCGTGCGCACCACCATCTTCGCCTGCTTCCAGACCACCTCATGAGGCCCATCACGGCCCTCATAGTCCCCGCGGTGGGGCCCTATGATGTCGTGCCTGTCCAGCAGCTCCCGCTCGATGCCACGCACGGCGCGGCCCCTGAAGGTCGCGAGCTCGTCCACCGAGGTCGCTGACCTCACGTCGTGGCAGAAGGCAGTCCAGTCCCTGGGGTAGCGCGCGCAGCCAAGCGGCGCCAGCACAGGCATGGCCTTCGGCTGCCGCGCCACGCGCACCCACATGGCAGCATCAGGCCCAAGCACCTGCACGCAGACGGGCCGATGGGGCGCCAGGTCGGCCGTCAAGCAGACCTCGGGCGCCGAAGTGCGAATCGCCATATTCGCGCTCATCACAAAAAGAAATCGATCACAGTGCCAGGGATGGTCTGGGTGCAAGTAGGCGTAGTCGTCGACGCAATGACGCCGCCAATGGACGCAGCCCAGGACCTCAGCAGGGCTGGGTTCACATTGAAGTCTGCGCCCAGCACCCAGTCGAAGCCAATCGCCTGCGCGCGGCGAATGTAGCTTGCACTCTCCGCCAACAATCTGAAATTGCTCGGGCTAAACAGCTCGTCAACCCACAGGTATGCAGAGATCGCGATGAAACCAACGTTCACCTTTGAGCGAACGTGGGCGGCTACGGCCCTGGAGGGCGCGAGCGCCCCAGAAGGGGCCTGCGGCGGGCATGTTATCTGCGCATTCGTGAGTACAGCAATGCCGCACCGCCTCGCGACCCCTGGGCTTCCGTCGCCTCCGCGGCCGCCCACGCACCATGATGCCCAGCTGCAGCAAGCCTGGCCTGAAACGGCCCTAGCTTGTCGCTGAGCAACTGGTGCTCCTGGCAGCAGAGCACCGACGGCCCCGCGCCCACGGCAGACCGCTCCGCCTCCAGCATCTCTGCCAGAGGCCCGCGAGAAGAAGCACTCACAGTCACAACTTGCATCATCATGATGATGAGGAGGCGCAGCAGAGTCCGGCAGCACACCGCTGCTTCTTGGCGAAGTTCGAGAGCGTCTCGCCGGCCCTCTTGACTGGGTCGCGCAGCTCCCCCTCGGGCACCTGCATATTGACCGACTGGGGGAAGGCCCGCAGCACCTCTGGGCCCCCATCCGCGCGGGGGATCCAGGACGGCGCGCCAGGGGCAGCGCCTCCAGCAGCGCTGGCTGCCTCACTTGGAGGAGGCGGCGCCAGAGGCGGCGGCGGCGGCTGCGGCGGAGCCGCCAGAGCCTGAGCCCAGCCCCGCAGCCTGCTGGGTCGCCGCGGCCGCCTCTGCCGCGCGGCGCTGCTGCTCCGCGCGGCGCCCAGCTTGTCCACCGACAGTTCCTCGGAGGCGACAGGCAGCACCTGGCCGAGCGACGGTGTCTCGCCAGCCTGCGGCCGCGGCACCTGCGCCACCAGCTGGCGGCGCTCCTCCTCGAGCTCCAAGAGCTCGGCGCTGAGGCGGCCCAGTACCGTGGTGGCTCCAGCGACCGCCGCCTCCGTCAAGCGCACCTTCTCGCGCAGCGACACGACGTGCTGCTCTTGCGCATCCTTACGCTTCTCCAACTTCTGATGCTGACAGGAGATATCCCTGAGCCGGGTGTCCAAGCTCTGGCCCGCCACGAGCCGCTTGTGCAACTCGCTTTGGCGCGCGCGGAGCTTGCCTCTGGCCTCCACGAGCTCCACGCACGACGCCTGCTCCAGCGCCGCGAGGTTCGAGCCCGCGTCCGCCAACTCTCGCTTGATATCGGCATCGGGCCCCTTGCCAGAGTCGCCCACCTCCATAGCGTCGGGTCCGCCGCCGCTTTGCTGTGTCTGCTGGCTCCTGAGCTTGGACAGCTCGGCCCGCAGCTTCTTGATCTCGGCCTCGTGGCCGCCACCCCCGCCTGCTGCACGAGGATTCGTGCTGGGCGCCTGGCCGACGACTTCCTTGACACCTCCGAACGCAATGCCTGTGTGCTCCTTGCGCAGCTGGCACCTGTCCGGATCCGCTCTGTTCCACCACCGATCGCCTGTAGAGCTTGACCAGCAGCGCTTGCAATACCATGGCCTAGCCCATACCACTCGTTGCTTTTTGCGTCCACTCTGGACAAACCCCGAGCGAGAAGCATCCTACCAGGCAGGAGGCGCCATGTGCCAACCGTGACGAAGGTCAGCGCGCACAGGCGGGCACCTGCACGGAAAAGAGCGCGCCGAGAAGTTGAGTGTGCAGAATGTGTAAGACTGTGAGGGCCGCGAACCCCTCGCGCCACTGTCAAGGTCCCTGAGCCACTGCTACGGACCCTAAGCCAAAATGGCTACGGAGGAGCAGGAGGAAGAGGAGGAGGAGGAGAAGGAGGACCTCCTCATCCTCCTTTCTCCCCCCTGTCCTACTTATGGCAGCGGTGGAGGAAAACTGGCTCATCACACATGAGGCCCCCCACACCCTTTTTGCGACGCGCGCGCAGAGCGAACGGTCAAGCGCCTCGGCGGCGCCGTGCCCAGCTTAGGCGCGTGCACCTAATTAGGGGTGGAGGGGGGTGGGACCGCCACACACGACCCGCACAGGGGAGTGCAAGACTGCGCGTGCGGCGGGCAGCTGCCTCCGCGAGCGTCATTAGCAGCACACCGCACGACGGGGCGGCTCTTCCTCTGCACGCGCGAACTGCTTGCCTGGCGCACTCCTGACTGTCCACGGCCCTGCGGGAGCGGAGGCCGGCCCCCGCAGACCCCGACTCGCCAAAGACGCTGCCATCCTCCTCCTCCTCCTCCTCCTCCTCCTCCTCCTCCTCCTCCTCCTCCCCCTCCTCCTCCTGCTCCCTCCTCCTCCTCCCTCCCTCTCCTCCTCCTCTCCTCCTCCTCCTCCTCCTCCTCCTCCTCCTACGCCGGCGAACTATCACCTCGCCCGAGTTGGAACGGTGCTCGCCTTACTGTCGTCGTGATACCACAAAGGAACGCTGAGTAAGAAGCGCAGGGGGCTTTTATGGCCACGGCGAGCCTCGGCCACGAATAGGTCCGCCGACCTGGATCGAAAGAGCGACCAGAAAACCAGAGCCCCCCCTGAGCAAAGTAGTTCGAAATTCAGCGTCTTGACGTTACGCCAACCGCCTTTCCAACGCATCCTTCTGCACTGCTGCCCATCAGTCGGAAGAAGTAGGAACTAGGAAGGCGCTGGATGCGTATACATATATGTATATACTAGAACCAGGCGCGCGCTTCGCGCGCGCTTGGGTTCTAGTCACTCCCGCGACCACGCTCAACACTGCCAATGCCGCCGCGGCTACCACCGCCCTTTCCGCCATCACCGCGGTCACGACCACTTCTGATTACATATCTATTCTTCTGGGCATGACCACCCCACCCACGACGATTGCACTCTCCGCGACCACTATACCGCTACCATTGCCACTGCCACTGTCGCGAATCCACGACCACAATCATCACCACCACAGGTCGCTACACGTCGGGTCCTGGAAGCCTGGCGCATTCCACGGGACTGGTATGTCATGCTGTCCAAGAGATTCGCTAGCGTGACTTGTTCAACGCGGGGTCCGTGGAGTGGGCCCGAAGTCCGAAGACCTTCAAAGGGCCGGGTGTTTCGTCGTAAAAGTTTGACGGTCCCGAGCCCCGTTTCGGACCTCAGGAAGCGAAGAGTGGTCCGGAAGCTTCGGGAGCGGGAAGAGTACCTGAGGGCGTCTGGTCAGGGGGCTGTTGGGGGGGCTCTAGGGAGTTTCTTGAAGGTTTCTGAGGGGCTTCTTGGGGGCGTTTTGGGGGGCTCTTGGGGCCTCCTTGGGACTTCTGGGGGCGGAGGGCTTGGCATGTTCGTAGGGCATCCTCTCTGGGCCCCTGCTTGGGGCCGTCCTGGGTCCCTCTTGGGCCGTCTTGGGGACCTCTTGGGCTAGCCAGGGGCCCTTTTGGGCTGTCTTGGAACCCTCTTGGGCTGTCTTGGGGCGATTATGGCGGCCTTTTGGGCCGTCTTCGTTCCCCTGGAAGGTCAAGAGGCGAATCCCTGAAAAGTGTACGTTTTCCCCCGGGAACGGGGCCGACTTTGCCTCTTGGGGCCCTCTTGGGAGGGCTCTTGGGGGCCTCTTGGGCTGTCTCGGGGGCTCCTGGGAGCCCTCTTGGAGCCATCGTCGGCGTCTTCAAGCTACATTTCGAGGCTTGTGCGCCCTCTTGATTTGTTAAGCCGCCTCCGGCGCCCTCGGGAGCCATCCCGGGGGCGCCCCGGAAGCCCCGGCACCCCCGTGCGAGGTCGAGGTCGCGGTGCCAGGCCCCCGGTCCTCGTCCCCCGGGATATATCTTTATATATGTATATATACACATATATATACATATATATATATACACATACATACATACAAGTACACATGTTTATTTATATATATGTATATGTATATGTATATGTATGTATATATACATATGTATGGGATATCAGCCCGTCCCCTGAAGACGAAGGAAGCGGGAAAACCACTCGATACTTCAAGTAGGAAAGGCGTCTAAACTATGTCGGGATATGGGGATCCGAAGACACACGTGTTTGACGACCGATGGGTACTCACTCCCGATTCTACTATCCCTAACCAATCAATATGGACTCGCCGTAGGCCTCAGCAGCGTCTGAAACTCTTGGCGGTCAATGCTGTCGGAGCCATCCGTGTCAATCATCTTGAACAATCTCCATTGCAGGGAGGGGGGAGCATAACACGAGAGGTAGCAACAGTGACAGGAATATGAAGAGATGGACGGCTGCGGCGTTTCGTTTCCAAGCTGTCAAAAACATGTATCAGTGCTGCGGCATGTACGCATGTTTGCTCTACAGTGTTCAACAACCTTCCCTCATTCAGCACGTCGCTGGTTGCATGGGACGACGCTATGACGCGGTGAAGGGCCAACCTAGTGAGGTCATGCATGCGTTGAATATGTAGTTGTCGGTCGTTGTTGCGCCCATTGCTCGAACAACGCGACACCAGTTGAAGAACTCAATGCATTCGTACTGCCGGGCGCCTCCCATAGACACTTGGACACGGCTCATAGAGCGGCTCCCATTCCGCAACGGTCCGAAGAGGGAACGAAACGCAACAACAGTCGGTCGCGGAAGGCGCGTCGAGATCCAGAGGGCTGCACCCCTGCATACAATCGACAGCGATCCGAATGGCGAAATAGGACGCTACGCAAAGTAAGCCTGGCGAAGGACCCAACCATATGCAGTTGTGAGCACCGCAGTCGTGACTATCATGTTCGATGAGGCTCCCTATGGGGCCACGATCCTCGTGAGGGGTGCGCCGGACTGGCCCGAGGCCGCCATGCGAACTTTCACACTGGGGGCTTCGGTGGAGCTCCCTATGGGGCCACGATCCTCGTGAGGGGTGCGCCGAAACGGCCCGAGGCCGCCATGCGAACTTTCCCACTGAGGCCTTCGGTGGGGCTCCCTATGGGGCCACGATGCTCGTGAGGGGTGCGCCGAACTGGCCCGAGGCCGCCATGCGAACTTTCCCATTGAGGCCTTCGGTGGGGCTCCCTATGGGGCCACGATCCTCGTGAGGGGTGCGCCGGACTGGCCCGAGGCCGCCATGCGAACTTTCACACCGAGGCCTTCGGTGGGGCTCCCTATGGGGCCACGATCCTCGTGAGGGGTGCGCCGAACTGGCCCGAGGCCGCCATGCGAACTTTCCCACTGGGGCCTTCGGTGGGGCTCCCGATGGGGCCACGATGCTCGTGAGGGGTGCGCCGAACTGGCCCGAGGCCGCCATGCAAACTTTCCCGCTGGGGCCTTCGGTGGGGCTCTCTTTGGGGCCACGCGATCCTCGTGAGGGGTGCGCCGAACTGGCCCCGAGGCCGCCATGCTAACTTTCCCACTGAGGCCTTCGGTGGGGCTCCCTATGGGGCCACGATTCTCGTGAGGGGTGCGCCGAACTGGCCCGAGGCCGCCATGCGAACTTTCCCACTGAGGCCTTCGGTGGGGCTCCCTATGGGGCCACGCGATCCTTGTGAGGGGTGCGTCGAACTGGCCCGAGGCCGCCATGCGAACTTTCCCACTAGGGCCTTCCGTGGGGCTCCCGATGGGGCCACGATCCTCGTGAGGGGTGCGCCGAACTGGCCCGAGGCCGCCATGCGAACTTTCCCGCTGGGGCCTTCGGTGGGGCTCCCTATGGGGCCACGGTCCTCGTGAGGGGTACGCCGAACTGGCCCGAGGCCGCCATGCGAACTTTTCCACTGGGGCCTTCGGTGGGGCTCCCTATGGGGCTACGATGCTCGTGAGGGGTGCGCCGAAATGGGCGCGGCGCGGGGGAGACATGAGAGGAAGGAGGAGAGGAGACGCGGAACACTGTCTCTTCAAAACGAGGACCCAACACCACAGGATGTTTGGGGAAAACACTATACAAAAGCACAAGGCTAGGACACTGCGCAAAAACATTATCCTGGCGAACCATATGCAGTTGTGGGTACCATAATTGTGAATATCTGCTTCGGTGAAGCTCCCTATGGGGCCACGAAGCGCTGCACTGGGCGGGGGGGAACGCTGTACTGTGTGGGTGGTGTGCCGAATTGGGTTTCCGGGACGCATACGGACGGTCCCACTGAGGGCTTCGGTGGAGCTCCCTGTGGGGCCACGAAGCGCTCTACTGAGTGAGTGAAAATGCCAAATTGGGCTTCCGGGGCGCATGCGGACGGTCCCACTGGGGGCTTCGGTGGAGCCCCCTATGGGAAACGCTGCACTGCGCGAGTGAAAATGCCAAATTACTTTTCTCGGTCGCATACTGACGGTGGCACTGGGGCCTTGGGTGGAGCCCCCTATGGGGCAACGAAGCGCTGCACTGGGTGGGTGAAAATGCTAAATTGGGCTTCCGGGGCGCATGCGGACGGGGGCACTGGGGCGTTCGGTGGAGCTCCCTATGGGGCCACGAAACGCTGTACTGGGTGTGCGGGACGCATGCGGACGGTAGCACTGGGACCTTCGGTGGGGCTCTCTATGGGGCCACGAAACGGTGTACTGGGTGGGTGAAACGCAGGGAGGAGGGGGAGGAGAGCCACGAAAAGCTGTACTGGGTGTGCGGAACGCATGCGGACGGTAGTACTGGGACCTACGGTGGGGCTCCCTATGGGACCACGAAACGCTGCACTGGGTGTCCGGGACGCATGCGGACAGTAGCACTGGGACCTTCGGTGTGGCTCCCTATGGGGCCACGAAGCGCTGTACTGGGCGGGTGAAACGCAGGGAGGAGGGGGAGGAGGGTCACGAAACGCTGTACTGGGTGTGCGGGACGCATGCGGACGGTAGCACTGGGACCTTCGGTGGAGCACCCTATGGGGCCACCAAACGCTGTACTGGGTGTGCGGGACGCATGCGGACGGTAGCACTGGGATCTTCGGTGGGGCTCCCTATTGGGCCACGAAACGCTGTACTGGGTATGCGGGGCGCATGCGGACGGTAGCACTGGGACCTTCGGTGGGGCTCCCTATGGGGCCACGAAACGCTGTACTGGGTGGGCGAAACGCAGGGAGGAGGGGAGGAGGACCGCGAAACGCTGTACTGGGTGTGCGGGACGCATGCGGACGGTGGAGGAGGAGGGGGAAGAGGAGGAGAGAAGGAGAACCCGGGGACCGTCTCTTCAAAACGAGGACCCAACACCTCAGGATGGTTGGGAATGACGCACAGAAGCTACGCTGTGGTCTAACGTGGTGCGCTTGCTCAGCGGCGCAGCGTAGCGGTATCGGGCAAAGCCCGAGCATGCGTTCGCGTGGTAAAGTGAGTGAGTGAGTGAGTGAGTGAGTGAGTGAGTGAGTGAGTGACTGACTGACTGACTGACTGGCTGACTGACTGACTGACTGACTGGTCCCGCCCGTTAGCAGGCCGTTGTGTGTCGTCCACCCCGGTGCGCAATCGTGGCCGAACCAACAGCAGGCCGTTCTTGTCTTCGGCCGCCGACTGCGCAGCCAACGGCGCAGTCTATGCATGGCGCACCCCACGGGCACGGCGCAGTCAGCGACTCGAACCATGGCGCAGCCCATGCCACGGATGGACCAACCCGTGGCACAACCTGCGGACGGCGCAGCCATTCGAGCAACCCATGGACGGTGCAACTTTTGGGGGCAACGCGCAGGTTGCACAACGCAGCCCGTGGACGGCGCAACCTGTGGCGCCCCTCCTGGCCGTTTCTGCCTGACTCCGCCCGACTGAAGCTCACCGTCTACACTGGCGGTCGGGCCCGAGCGGCGAGCTGTCTTGTGCTACTGCGTGGTGACTTCGCGGCGTGGTGCAGCGTAGTGTGTAAGCGTGGTGCCGTCGCACGGCGTGTTCGCTGCGTGGGAGGCTCCCGGGGACACTCGGTTCCCCGCGCGGTGGAGGAGGAGGAGGAGGAGGAGGAGGAGGAGGAGGAGATGAGAGGGGGAAGAGGGAAGGGAGGAGGAGGAGGAGGAGGGGGAGGAGAGGGGAGGAGGGGCACGAGGAAGAGCAGTACCTTTGCGTCGTGCCTCAGCGCAGCGTGTCCGCACAGTGTGTCAGCACAGTGCGCTTGCGTAGTGTCTGTGCGCAGCGCCCTCGCGCGGCGTCTGCGCTACGTAAAGGAGTTGGAGGAGAAGGTCGAGGGAGGCGAGAGGAGGAGGAGAAGGAGGAGGAGGAGGAGTGCCTTTGCGTATTGCTTCGACGTGATGTTGTTGCGCAGTGTCTGGTTTGCGAGGCGAGGAAGTAGGAGGAGGAAGGAGGAAGTGAGGGAGCGGAGGGGGATAGGGGAGGGGGAGAGGAGGAGGAGTAGGGGAGGAGGGGGAGGAGGGGACGAGGAAGAGCAGTACCTTTGCGTCGTGCCTCAGCGCAGCGACGTGACCGCACAGTAGTCAGCCACAGTGCGCTTGCGTATGTCCTGTCGCTGCCGCCCTCGCGCGGCTCTGCGCTACGTAAAGGATTGGAGGAGAAGGTTCGAGGGAGGCGAAGAGGAGAGGAGAAGGAGCGGAGAGAGGAGGGTGCCTTTCGAAGGCAGGGCCGACGTGATGTGATGCGCAGTGTTCTTGGCGGTGGAGGAGGAGAGGGAAGGAGGTAGGAGGAGAGGAAAGGAGAGGAGGGGGAAGAGGAGGGGAGGAGAGTAGAGGAAGGGAGAGGGGGAGGGAGGGGACAGGAAGAGCAGTACCTTTGCGTCGTGCCTCAGCGCAGCGTGTCCGCACAGTGTGTCAGCACAGTGCGCTTGCGTAGTGTCTGTGCGCAGCGCCCTCGCGCGGCGTCTGCGCTACGTAAAGGAGTTGGAGGAGAAGGTCGAGGGAGGCGAGAGGAGGAGGAGAAGGAGGAGGAGGAGGAGGAGTGCCTTTGCGTATTGCTTCGAAGTGATGTTGTTGCGCAGTGTCTTGGCGGAGTGTTTTCGTGTTTTCCTTCAGCGTAGTGTCTTAGCACAGTGGACTCGCATGGCGTCTTCGTTACACTGGAGGAGGCTCCCGGGACGTTCGGCGTTACGGCGCGTTGGAGGAGGAGGGGGAGGAGGAGAAGGAGGAGGAGGAGGAGGAGGAGGGAGGAGCAGGAGGAGGTTTAGGGAGATGGAGGAGCAAGATGAGCAGGATGATGGGAGGAGGAGTTGGAGGTTGAGGTGGAGGTGGGGAGGTGGAGGAACGCTCCCTTGGGGGTCGCTTGGGTTGTCTTGGGGCCTTGATGGCTCGTCAAAGAAACCCGAAGCAACAAATGCTTTCCGAGTAGATTCCAGGGGCCCCTGAGACTTGCCCAAGACGGCCCAGCAGGGTTCCCAGGCCCAAGAGACCCCATCCTGTGGACGAGGGAGGCGGGAGGAGGGTAGGGGAGGTGGTTAGGGAGCAAAAGATCCACCCTCACAATAAGCACCCCGGCAAGCGAAGCGATTTAGCAAACGCGCCCGAGGAAGGAATGGAACAGGGAAGGGCTGTGCAGTAAACGCCCAGGGCTGTTCAGTAAACGCCAGTGGTGGAGCGATCTTTATCCTCCCTCGAGTGGTTTTTCCTCCCTCGAGTGGTGGAGCGCCGAAGTCGCGCCTGGAGCAGCTGCGCCTGGCCGGTCGGCCGCCCAGATACCAGGAGGGGGGCGGGAAGGGGCAGGAGGGGGACGAGGGGAGGAGCAGGGGCAGGAGCATGGGAGCTGGGAGAGGGGCGAGGGGAGGCGGGCGAAGGGGGGGAGGTGGGAAGGAGCGAGGGAGAGGAGGGAGAGGAGGGAGGAGCAGGAGCAGGAGAGAGGGCGGGAGGCAGGGAGTGGACGAGGGAGGTGCGGGGAGGAGGCAAGAGGGCGGGTGGAGGGCGGGTGGAGGGAGGACACAGTGCCCCCAGCACCCGGGCGCCCCGGCAACGATCACGACAGGCGCTTCCGCCCATCTGGGGGCCCCGACGCCTCCCTGCATGGACTGGGCACGAAGGGTGCGCTGGCACGCCCGGGCACGGAGGTCGAGGGCACGAAAGGCTGCTGCGCAGTGACCCCGAGAGAGCCCAAGGTGGCCGCAAGATGCCTCCACGAAGGCCCCTGACGCGGCCAAGACGCGCTAGAATGGCCTCAAGATGGCCCAGGACAGCCCAAGCGGCCCCCGCCCCCTAAGAGGCCTCCCAGAGGTCCTTCTGGAAGGCCCGACGAAGGCAAAATCATTGACCTCCCGTTATGTGTTTGCAAGATTGGGGCGTTTGCTCACTTTCTGCTTGCCGATGGCCCAAAATGCTCGCACGGGCCATCAAGATGGACCCGGGAGCGCCCCAGAAGCATCCGACATGGCCCCCTGACGGCCCAAGAGGCCCCCCAGGCGGCCCCCAGAGGGCCCCAAGACAACCCATGACACTTCCAAAACGCCCCAGACGGCATCTAAGACGACCTAGAAAGGCTCCCAAGACGGCCTCCGACGGCGTCAGCCAGACGGGCCAGGAAGGCACTCAGACGGCCAAGCGGCCCCCCAGGGAGTCTCCAAAGGCCGAAAGGCCCAAGGAAGCACACAAAAGGCATCTCTCTCCTCCCTCCCCATCTCCTCCTCCTCCTCCTCCTCCTCCTCCTCCTCCTCCTCCTCCTCCTCCTCCTCCTCCTCCTCCTCCTCCTCCTCCCCCTCCTCTGGAACTGTAGCACACTCACCCGGCGCACGCTCGGCGGTAGCCTTTATCTTCACTGGAAAAGTGCGGGCGGCCGTGCCGACCAAGGTCCGACTCTACTGATGTAGTAGGTTTGTCCAGCTGCGGCGCCACTGCGAAGAAATCAGCCAATTTGTCGCTAACGGGAGGCTCTGGCACCATCGCTTGGACCTCAAGAGCTAACGGAAAACCCGAGGTGGCCCACGTTCCACACAGTCTGTGGACCCCCCCGATGAGGCACTACATGCCAGAAGTCTGTACAAACCGAGGCAACCCTTACCAATAGGTCCATACGAAGTGCGGAGATGCCTTCTGGAACTTTCCCATACACAGAGGTACACACAATCCCTGGAGCACCTGGGAGCACTTCTGCACAAGAAATAGCCCTACCAGGAAATGTGATACCTCTCTCAAGGGAACAAGGTGGTCCCGAATTGAAGGCTCCCAGGGTGGCCTTCACGAAAATTGCGACCCCCGCGGAAACGCCTCCGTCCCCAAAGGCATTCTGCCTGAGAAGTGACGCACTGAGACGGCCGTTGGCGCTGGAAGCCCAGAACAACTCCCAGCCATTCTTCACACCCAAAGCAGACGCCGCGGCGATTGACTCTTTCATAAGCTTGATTTCCTGAGCGAGCACCACCAGAGCATGATCGCAGTGGTATGCTCACCCAAACGGTCCTTGATAGTTTCCCAGGATGACTCGTTGACCGTTTCCACCAGCATGTGTTTCCCCCCCCACGTCACCTTCCCACTCAAAATGGCTTATGGGCAGAATTGCAGACATAGACATGATTATAGCCGCCAACAGAAGATTCGAAATCACAGGCGCTGGGATCGCTGGGGCAGGTCGCGCTGAGCAGGAACCCTAGCGACCCGCATCGCCTGGGTCAGCTGCACCTCCTCTGCCCGCAACTGGCTCACGACCCCGACCTGCTGCATCGCGACGAGCACGTTGCTGACTGGCTGCTGCTGGTCTGGTTTGGATTTGGATGCGCATGCTCGGTTCCGGTCCGCCGATGCTGATGCGGACGATGGCTGTCCGTTGACGAGCTCCGGAATCCTGGCCTTCCACTGAGGGCGCTCCTCTTGCGGGAAAGTTGTTCCAGCTCCTCGAATTACGTTTTGCATTGCGTCTCTGGCGTGTCGGCAATGGTCGCTCCCGCACCCGACGCCTCTTTGAACGTCTTGGTCAACTGCTGAGCCGATTGGACAAGACCTTTGACAGCTTCATCCTCTGGACTTGGCTGGGGTTGGGCAGGTTCACCACGGCATACTCTGTGAGTATTGCCACCTTTTTTTGGGCCTTGGCGATCGTCCCGGCGTTGGCCTTAGATGAGGTTGCCTTCGAGCGTCGATGGTGTGGCCGAATATTTCTCGAACGATTGATCGTGTGTCTTACGCGTTTGGCCATCCTCACCCTTGGGGCTGGACATACGATCATACCCACATGTGTCCATCATGTATTGAGCCACTTGCCTACGACAATGTGCCTCCATAGCGATCTTGGCAACGTCGGAAGATATCCCTTTGCCCAACCCCACTTTGCTTGGAAATAGATTTGTTCCCACCATCTGGATGTCGCGCCCGTCGCCGCTGCCTGGCCAGCCACGCGGGAGATGGAAGGGAGTGGAGCAACGTTTGCACTCCCTGATGTTGGTGCCCACGCGAACCCGAGCACGAGACCCACAGACAGCACAAGCCACCTCACGACGCCTGCCGCTGCTCACCACACAAGGCACACCCCACAACACGCTTGCTGGCCACGCGTGCGGAGGGCCAGTGGTGCCGGGCCAAGCCAGGGAAGGGCCGAGCGCGGGAGAGCCGCCGGGCCACGTGCGCATGCAGCTCTTGCCCCGAGGCCAGCCGCGTCATGCTTACGTGTTCGACTGTGGACCCCTTGTTCGCGAGGCGGGGATTTATCCATATCCACCGCCTGGAAACCGACGTCCTGGTGCCCTTGCGGGCGGTGGATACGGATATATTCTGGCCCCCAGGGGCCCGAATATGTCCGTATCAACCGCCTGCCGAGGTCCCCGAAAATTGATCCTCCAGGCGGTGGTCTTGTGTACGTTCCCGCCTCGCATTGTTACCCATGGTTCCTGGGCCGGCTTCGGCAGTCTTCGGCTGTCTTCGGGCGGTGTTCGGCGGTCTTCGGCGGTCCATTGCCGCTCGACTCCCGGATCTGGAGAGTTTCGGTCTCGCGGCCGCGGGGCGACTCGCCGTGAGCGCGTGGGCCCAAGTCCCGCAGTGTAGGCGGCGACAGGGCTCCAGGATGAACGGCCCTGCCTGCCGCGAGCGGTGCCCACTTCCTTTCCAGGAGAAAGGGGCATCTTGAGCCAAAATGGCTGCGGACTGTAGCACGAAGGGGTGGATGACGCTGCTGCTGCTGATGCTGCTGCTGCTGATGATGATGACGATCGTGATGGTGATGGTGATGGTGATGGTGGTGGTGGTGATGATGATGATGATGATGGTGATGATGATGATGATGATGACAGTGATGATGCTGAGGATGGTGATAACGATGATGATGGTGATGATGATGCTGATGCTGCTGATGATGGTGATGATGGTGATGATGATGATGATGATGATCATGCTGATACCGATGCTGGTGATGATGGTGAGTATGATGATGTTGATGATGATGATAAGGATGATGATTTAGATGATGATGATGACGATGATGATAGTGGTTATGATGTTGATGGTGATGGTTGCGATGCTGACGATGATGGTGATGATGATGTTGATGCTGTTGATGATACTGGTGATGAGTATGATGAGGATGGTGATAACGATGATGTTGATGATGCTGATATTGATGCTAATGATGATGATGCTGATGATGGTGATGGTGGTGATGCTGATGATGATAATGCTCATGCTGATGATGATGGCGATGCTGATGCCGATGCTGATAGAGATGATGATGATGATGCTGATGATGATGATGTTGATGACGATGATGATCGCGCTGCTAATGATGATGGCTGTGATGCTGACGATGATGGTGATGATAATGATAGTGATGATGATGATGATGGCGATAAGATGGTGGTGCTGATGATGCTGGTGATGATGATGATGATGATTATGATAAGGATTCTGATTATGATGATGATGATGATAAGGATGATGATGATGATGATGATGATGATGATGATGATGATGATGATGATGATGATGATGATGATGATGATGATGATGATGAGGTGAAGGTGAAGGTGAAGGTGAAGGAAAAGGAGGAGGTTGACGCTACGGTCAGCCAGTCAGCGCCTGTGCGACGTATAAAGGAGGAGGCGGAGGAGGAGAAGAAGGAGAAGAAGGTGAAGAAGAAGAAGGGAGCAGTGGAAGAGGGAGGAGGGGAGAGGGAGGAAGAGGGAGGGGAGAGTGAGGGGCAGGTCAGGAGAGGGGCGGAGGGAGACGGAGAGGCCGGGAGAGCGGAGGGCGAGCGACGAGAGGGGAGGGCGCGGAGGGAGGGGGCAGAGAGGGAGGGAGGCGAGGGGGGGACGTAGGAGGGGCGGGCCAAAGAGGTGGCCCGGCGCGGCGCCGCCCGCCTGTAGACGGCCTTGAGCACCGTCTTCAGCTTCTCGTGCCTCTCGCGCTCCTGATCCTCGTCGTCGCTCCGGTGCACCTGCCCCGGCGGAGGAGGAAGAGGAGGAGGAGGAGGACAACGACGACGACGACGACGATGACGACGACGACGTAGAGGAGGAGGAGGAGGAGGAGGAGGAGGAGGAGGAGGAGGAGGAGGAGGAGGAATGGGGTAGGAGGGGGCACGAATCGGAGAGGAGGGCAGAGAGGGGGAGGACGGGGAGCAGCGTGCAAGAGAGAAGTAGCCAACCCGTGTCTATCCCACCAGCCCTTTGGGCGTGAGTGGTTTAGCGAGCTTTCTCTGTCCTCAACCCCCCAACCCCCCTTCTTCCCCTTCGGGGAGGGGTTTACCCCTCCCCCTACCCCCTCCCCCTGGGCCTGGAGAGGGCGTCCCGAGTGCAATCAAGCGGGCCTTTTTCGACTCCTGGGAGGGCCAAAAAACGACGACCCTCACGAGGATTCTGGCCCCCAGGGGGAAGGGACCGTTTGGCCCCTCAGACCGTCTTTGAAGCTAAAAACATTGATTTTACTAGGGTTTTGGCCCCATTTTGGCCTTCTGAGGGGGCCGCGCTCCTCTTCCTTCATAGCAAAACCATTGATTTTACAAAGGTTTTGGGCTCATTTTGTCGTTCTCAGGGGACAGCGCTCCTTTGCGCTTCAGAGGAGGTCGCACGAGACCCCAAGATGGCCCCAAGAGGCCCCCAGGAGCCTCCCAAGAGGCCTCCAAGAGGCCCCCAAGAGGCCCCCAAGAGGCCCCAAGAGGCCCCCAAGAGGCCCCCAAGAGGCCCCCAAGAGGCCCCCAAGAGGCCCCAAGAGGCCCCCAAGAGGCCCCCAAGAGGCCCCCAAGAGGCCCCCAAGATGCCCCAGAGGCTCCAAGAGGCTCCCAAGAGGCCCCACGAGGAGCCCGAACGACTCACACCAGGACGAGGGGCCCGAACGACTCACACCACGAAGAGCCCGAACGACTCACACCACAAGGAGGGGCCCGAACGACTCACACCAGGACGAGGCGCCCGAACGACTCACACCACGAGGAGCCCGAACGACTCACACCACGACGAGGGCCCCGAACGACTCACACCACGAGGAGCCCGAACGAGTCACACCAGGAGGAGGGGCCCGAACGACTCACACCAGGACGAGGGGCCCGAACACTCACACCACGAGAAGCCCGAACGACTCACACAGGACGAAGAGCCCGAACGACTCACACCACGAAGAGCCGAACGACTCACACCAGGAAGAAGGACGAGTAAGACCCCAAACGACACCTCAAACCACGAGGAGTCGCTTTTCTCTCCCTCCTCCTCCCGTCCTCGTCCTTCCCCGCTCCCCCCACAAGGAGGATGTACACGGATGCGGGAGGGAAGAGGAACAGGGGATATGCGAGGCATGCGGAACACGCCTGACAAAACACGACAAACACGAAGGTCGGCATGCTTCGCAAGAGCCCTTCTGTTGTGAAAGGGCTGGGTGGGGATACGCGAAGCGTAAAGAATACCCGGCGAAGACCCAGTCCATTAAGCTGCGTGGCAATCTAGTAACAAAATTATCCCGGCAAAGCAACCTAACATCGATGTGTAGGAGCATATCTGGAAGCATTCCCCTTAAGATTCGGATGAGAATCCAGTTGTAGAATTCTGCTGTTCTCGCAGTCGTAGTCGCATTCGCGATGACAGTCGCAGTGGCAACGGCAGTCGCCGTCACAGCCTCAGCCTCAGCCTGCCTCAGCCTCAGCCTCAGCCTGCCTCAGCCTCAGCCTGCCTCAGCGTCAGCCTCAGCCTGCTTCAGCCTCAGATCAGTCTGCCTTCAGCCTCGGCCTCAGCCTCAGCCTGCCTCAGCCTCAGCCTGCATCAGCCTCAGCCTCAGCCTCAGCCTGCCTCAGCATCAGCCTGCCTCAGCCTCAGCCTCAGCCTGCCTCAGCCTCAGCCTCAGCCTGCTTCAGCATCAGCCTCAGTCTGCCTTCAGCCTCGGCCTCATCCTCAGCGTGCCTCAGCCTCAGCCTGCATCAGCCTCAGCCTCAGCCTCAGCCTGCCTCAGCCTCAGCCTGCCTCAGCCTCAGCCTCAGCCTGCTCAGCCTCAGCCTCAGTCTGCCTTCAGCCTCGGCCTCAGCCTCAGCCCAGTCTGCTCTTCAGCCTCAGCCTGCAGGCCTAGACTGCGCAGCCTCAGCCTGCATCAGCCAAGCCTGTAGCCTCAGCCTGCCTCAGCCTCAGCCTCAGCCTGCCTCAGCCTAGCCTGCCTCAGCCTCAGCCTCAGCCTGCTTCAGCCTCAGCCTCAGTCTGCCTTCAGCCTCGGCCTCAGCCTCAGCCTGCCTCAGCCTGAGCCTGCCTCAGCCTCAGCCTCAGCCTCAGCCTGCTTCAGCCTCAGCCTGCCTCAGCCCTCAGCCTCAGCCTGCCTCAGCCTCAGCCTCAGTCTGCCTTCAGCCTCAGCCTCAGTCGGCTTCAGCCTCAGCCTCCGACCAGCCTGCTCGCCTCAGCCTGCACAGCTCCAGCCTCAGACTCAGGCCTTTGGGGGGGGCCTCAGCATCACAGCCTCGCATCCAGCCTGGCCTCGCCTCAAGCCTCAGCCTTCAGCCCTGCCTCTGCCTCTAGCTCAGCCTGCTGGTCAGCCTCAGCACTCAATTCTGCTTCAGCCTCGGACTCAGCCTCAGCATGCCTCAGCCTCCGCCTGCATCAGCCTCAGCCTCAGCCTACAGCCTGCTATTCAGCATCAGCCTGCCTCAGTCTCAGTCATTAGCCTGCCTCAGCCTCAGCCTCAGCATGCTTCAGCCCAGCCCTCACGCCTCGCCTTCAGCCTCGGCCCCCCAGGATGGTAGAAACCGACCTCAGCCATTGCCATACGGTACAATTTCGGGCTCAGCCGTCAGCCTCAGCCTCAGCCTCAGCCTGCCTCAGCCTCAGCCTCAGCCTCAGCCTCAGCCTCAGCCTCAGCCTCAGCCTCAGCCTGCTTCAGCCAAAGCCTCAGTCTGCCTTGAGCCTTGGCCTCAGCCTCAGCCTCAGCCTGCCTCAGCCTCAGCCTGCATCAGCCTCGGCCTCAGCCTCAGCCTGCCTCAGCATCAGCCTGCCTCAGCCTCAGCCTGCCTCTGCCTCAGCCTCAGCCTGCTTCAGCCTCAGCCTCAGTCTGCCTGCAGCCTCGGCCTCAGCCTCAGCCTGCCTCAGCCTCAGCCTGCATCAGCATCAGCCTGCCTCAGCATCAGCCTCAGCCTGCCTCAGCCTCAGCCTCAGCCTGCTCAGCCTCAGCCTGCTCAGCGTCCTGCCTCAGCCTTGCCTCAGCCTCAGCCACAGCCAACAGCCTCCAGCTCAGCCTCAGCCGTCAGCCTCAGCCGCCTTCAGCCTCAAGCCTGCTTCAGCCCCAGCCTCAGTCTGCCTTCAGCCGGCCTCAGCTCAAGCCTGGTCTCACCTAGCCTGCTCAGGGCCCAGCCTCAGCCTCAGCCTTGCCTTCAGCATTCATAAATGTCGTCGACTCGGGAATGAAATTCTGGGAAAACTCGAAAAGGAACACGAAGTGGACTACGGTTGGCTCCGGGCATTCAAAATCATGCCCAGGAATGGAGTTCTGGGAACTCGAAGAGCACGAAGTGGCCTACAGTTGCTCGACGCATTCCAAAATGGCGGGGGGGTGAGGCTCCGGGAAATGAGTTCTGGGAACTCGAAAGAGCACGAAGTGGCCTACAGTTGGCTGCCAGGCATCCAAAATGTGGCACGGGAATGGGGTTCGGAGTTCTGGGAAGTCGAACGAGTAGAAGTGATGGCCTACAGTTGGCGTATACGGAATCCAAAAGGTGGCACTGGAATGTGAGTTCTGGAAGTCGAGAGAAGAGCACGAAGTGGCGTACAGTTGGCTCCGGGCATTCAGAATGTGGCCCGGGAATGGAGTTCTGGGAGGTCGAAGAGCACGAAGTGTGTGACTGTATGCGAAAAACGATCCCCCCCGGCAAACCCCAACGGCCCCCCAACGGCCCCCAACACCTCCCCAACGGCTGCCCAGACCCCCCTGTGGAGTAATGTTGGAGTAATGTGCTGCTCTCTTTTCAGCCTATTAGAAACCTACCAGTCTTCGATGTTAGGTAATCACTCAACACACAAGAACTAGTCGGGGGTTCTGCTGTACCCCTGAAAGCTTCGCCGAAGAACGGCACACACTCCCGCGACTCTGGTCCCAAAGATCACCCGAAACGAAATGCGAACCCTGCCACTGTGGCCTTAGGAGGAGCTCATGTGAGGCCACGATGGGTGCGAGGGGAGTGCCGTGATGGGGCGGGGCGGGTAATAATGCGAACCCTGCCACCGTGGAGCCTGCCATTGGAGACTTCGGTGGAGCTCCCTATGAGGCCACGAAACGTACGAGGGGTGCGCCGACATGGGGCAGGTAATCATGCGGACCCTGCCATTGGAGCTTTCGTCGGAGCCCACGGGGGGGCCACGAAACGTGTAAGAGATGGGCCGAAATGGAGCGGTAAACCTGCGGACCCTGCCACTGTGGCCTTCGGCGGAGCTTCCTATGAGGCCACGAAACGTGCAAGGGGTGCGCCGACATTGGGCCGGTAATCATGGGGACCGTGCCACAGGAGCCTTCGGCCGAGCTCCCTGTGGAGCCACGAAACGTGTGAGGGGTGCGTCGACATGGGGCGGGAAATCATGCGGACCCTGCCACTGTGGCCTTCGGCGGAGCTTCCTATGGGGCCACGAAACGTGTGAGGGGTGCGCCGAATTGAGGCGGGCAACCATGCGGACCGTGCCTCAGGAACCTTAGGAGGAGACCCCTATCGGGGCACGAAACGCGTGAGGGGTGCGCCGAATTGGGGCGGGTAACCAGGCGGAGCCTGCCATTGGAGACTTCGGTGGAGCTCCCCATGGGGCCACGAAACGTGCGAGCGACGCTATACACTTACCATGATGTTGATATTGATGCTGAGGCTGCTGCTGCTGCTGATAATGATGATGGTGATAATGCTAATGATGCTGATGATGATGATGATGATGATGATGATGATGATGATGACAGTGATGAGGATGTTGTGATGATGATGATGACGAAGGTGATGGTTGCGCTGATGATTATACTGATGATGGTTGTAATGATGATGATCATGGTCATGATGCTGATGATGGTGATGGTGATGATAATATGATGATGCTGCTGATGCTGCTGATGATGATGCTGATGCTGATGATGATGATGATGATGATGATGATGATGATGATGATGATGATGATGATGATGGGTGGTGGTGGTGTTGGAAGAGGAGAGGGAGGAGGGGCCAGGAAGAGGGAAGGAGACGCGCGGCGCTGCGAATTCAAAACGAGGACCCAAGACTCAGTAGGGTTGGGAAAAACATGCGGGCCTCGAGGGGCGGGCCCGCGGGCGGTCCTGTGAGGCCATGGGCCGGGGCAGGGCCCCGTGGGAGGAGAAGGCGAGCGCGGAGGCCGGGGGTGTTCCGGGGTGCTGACGAGGCAGGGCCAGAAACACACACACACACAGACACACAATCACACACACATACAGACACACACACACAAACACACATTCGCACACACAAAGACTAACACACACACACACATACGCAACATACATAAACAAACACACACACACACACTTTTTGGCGGTAGCAGCCTCGCGCGCAACGACGAGGAGGAAACAGTACGAGCACGAAGCGCGGAGCCGCAGCCAGGCGCGCAGAAATCGTCATGGTTTCCGCGGCACCTGAAGCCATACAGGTCATGCTCTCACACACACAGAAAGACACACACACACACACACGCACGCACGCACGCACGCACGCACGCACACACACGCGCACACCAACATACATATATCTATATATAAACATATACATACATACATACATACATACATACATACATACATGCATACACATACATACATACATACATACATACATACATACATACATACACACACATATGTAAACATATAAATACCTATACGACCACCCTTCGGGTGATAAGGAGGTTCGGGGGGGAGGAACCAACGTCTCACTCGATCGGTCTCACTGTCGATCTCACTATCGATCTCACTATCGGTATCGCTTGATCGATCTCACTCGATCGATCTCAAAATCGATCTCACTCGATCTATTTCATTCGATCGATCTCACAATCGATTTGACGATCGATCCCACAAACGATCTCACTATCGGTCTCACTATCGATCTCACAATCGATCTCACAATCGGTCTCCCGACCCATCTCACTATCAATATTACAGTCGATCTCACAATCAACGTCATCATCGCCATCATCAACACCATCATCGTCATCAACGTCATCAACATCACCATCATCGGGACACGATCAACATCACCTCATCACCATCATCATCAACATCATCACCATTACCATCATCATCATCGGCACACCATCGTCATCATCAGCATCATCAACATCATCATCATCGGGACATCATCATTATCATCATCGGAACACCACCATCATCATCATCCCATCATCATCATGAACAACATCATACACACCATCAACATCATCATCAGCAGGACACCACCATCATCATCAGCAGCATCATCAGTATCATCATCATCACCATCGGGGCACCATCATCATCGTCACCATCATCACCATCACCATCATCATCATCATCATCATCATCATCGGGACACCATGATCATCATCAACATCAGCATCATCATTACACTCATCGGGCCACCATCATCAAAATCAGCATCATCATCACATCATCATCATCCTCATCATCAACACCATCATCGGGACACCATCATCGTCATCATCACCATCATCAACATCACCATCACCAACCTTATCATCATCATCATCATCATCATCATCATCGGGACACCATCAGCATCATCAACATCAGCATCATCATCGTCACCATCATCGGGCCACCATCATCAACATTATCATCATCTCATCAGCACCCTCATCCTCAACATCATCATCATCATTGGGATACCGTCATCATCACCATCATCATCAACAACATCATCATCAACCTCATCATCACCATCATCGGGACACCAACACCATCATCTTCATCGCAATCATCATCTCATCATCATCAAATCATCATCAACATCATCAAGATCATCAACATCATCACCATCATCATCGGGACACCATCATCATGGTCATCATCATCAACATCATCAACATCATCATCATCGGGACACCACCATTATCACCACCATCACCACCATCATCAACATCATCATCATCGGGACACCATCATCACCATCACCATCATCATCATCATCATCATCATCGTCATCATCAACATCATCATCATCATCATCATCATCATCATCATCATCATCATCATCATCATCAACGTCATCGACATCACCATCATCATCGGGACACCGGCGGGACACCGCGCCCCACCGGACGCCGGAAAGGAGTCATTTGGTCCGGCCGCGCCTCAGCCGGAGGCGGGACACCGGCGGGACACCGCGCCCCACCCGTTGCCGGAAGGGAGTCATTTGGTCCGGCCGCGCCTCAGCCACAGGAGACTTTCTTCTCGCCCGCCCACGCAGCTTCGCCTCGCCCGCACGCACGGCACGCACGAAGACGAAGCCGAAATCGATTTCCCGGTAGGGGGGCTCTCCGTTCCACTTCGATCTGACCCCCTCACCTCCGATATATATATATATATATATATATATATATATATGCACATATATAGATATACACACGCACGCACGCACGCAAGCACGCACGCACGCACACGAACACGCGAACACATACCTATACACGGTGAAATCCACCGGCCCCCTTGCAGGGCAATCAGGCTGAGAGGCTTAGGTCTGCTGCTCCCTGCATCAGTTCCAGTTTCCAGTTTCCAATGTTACAGTTTTGCTTTCTGCTTCGCGCTGTAAGTTGTTACTGCCCGCGCGAGGGGGGAACCGAAAAGGGCCCTAGTTATTGGCGTTCCTCCGGAAGCTTCTCAGAATTTCCCGAGGTCTTGGGAGACGTAAAAATGCATAAAATCCGCACCTCCGAGGCCTCGATCCCTCGTAAATTACGCTGCGTTCGCGCCCCCGAGGCCAAGATCCCTCGCAAATTACACTGTGTTCGCGTCTCCGAAGCCACGATCCCTCGTCAAATACTCAATACTCACGCTCCTGAGGCCACGATCCCCGTGAATGACTCAACATTCGCGCTCCCGAAACCACAATCTCTTGCAAATTACACCGCATTCGCGCCTCGGAGACCACGATTCCCCCCAAATTACGCCACACCACGAGGCCTCAAGAGGCCCCCATGAGGCGCCCAAACCGCCTCCAAGAGGCCCCCGAGAGGCTCCCCACGACACCCCAACACAGATACAAGAGGCCTCAGACCCACAACCCAGCCACGGTGGCGGGATGGGCCGAAGGCCACTAGGATCCGCCGCCCCCTGCTTGCAGGGGTGCACGGCGTGCTGGACGTTTCAGGTTTTGGTTTTGGTTCTTTTTACCTAACAGCGAAGACTGATAGGTTTCTAGTGGTGTCAAAAGAGCTCACAGATCACTCCACAGGGGGGTCCGGGCAGGTGTTGGGAGTTGCCGGGCGGGCCTGTGCCGAGCTCGCTTTTCACCAACAGTCACACACTTCGTGCTCTTCGACTTCCCAGAACTCCATTCCCAGGCTCATTCTGAACAACCGGATGCAACAGTCATACACTTCGTGCTCTTCGAGATCCCAGAACGCCATTCCCGGGCCACATTTAGAATAACCGGATGCAACAGTCACACACTTCGTGCTCTTCGAGTTCCCAGAACTCCATTCCCGGGCCACATTCTGGAGGGCCGGATGCAACAGTCACCACTTCGTGCTCTTCGAGTTCCCAGAACTCCATTCCCGGGCCACATTTTGAATGCCCGGAGCCACATTCTGTTCCCAGAACTCCATTCCCGGGCCACATTTTGAATGCCCGGAGCCAACTGTAGGCCACTTCGTGCTCTTCGAGTCCCCAGAACTCCATTCCCGGGCCACATTTTGAATGCCCGGAGCCAACTGTAGGCCACTTCGTGCTCTTCGAGTTCCCAGAACTCCACTCCCGGGCCACATTTTGAATGCCCGTAGCCAACTGAAGGCAACTTCGTGCTCTTCGACTTCCCAGAACACCCACTCCTGGGCCACATTACGAGGACGAGCAGGAGCAGGACGAGGAGCAGGAGGAGCAGGAGAAGAAGGACGAGCAGAAGGAGGAGGAGGAGGACGAGCAGGAGGAGGAGGACGACCAGGAGGAGGAGGACGACCAGGAAGAGGAGGAGGAGGAGGAGGAGGAGGAGGGGAGGGGGAGGAGTACCAGGAGGAGGAGGAGGAGGAGGAGGAGGAGGAGGAGGAGGAGGAGGAAGAGGAGGAGGAGGAGGAGGAGGACGAGGACGAGGAGGAGGAGGAGGAGGGGGGGGGAGAGTACCAGGAGGAGGAGAACGAGGACCACCAGGAGGAGGAGGAGGAGGAGGAGGAGGAGGAGGAGGAGAGAACACCAGGAGGAGGAGGACGAGCAAGACGAGGAGGACGAGAACGAGGACGACCAGGAAGAGGAGGAGGAGGAGGAGGAGGGGAGGGGGAGGACTACCAGGAGGAGGAGGAGGAGGAGGAGGAGGAGGAGGAGGAAGAGGAGGAGGAGGACGAGGAGGAGGAGGAGGAGGACGAGGAGGAGGAGGTGGGGGGAGAGCACCAGGAGGAGGAGAACGAGGACCACCAGGAGGAGGAGGAGGAGGAGGAGGAGAGAGCACCAGGAGGAGGAGGACGAGCAAGACGAGGAGGACGAGAACGAGGACGAGCAGGAGGAAGAGGAGGAGGAGGAGGAGGAGGAGGAGGAGGAGCAGGAGAAAGAGGATGAGGAGGAGGAGGAGGCAGGCTGAGGCTGAGGCTGTGACTGCGACTGCCGTTGCCGCTGCGACTGTCATCGCGAATGCGACTACGACTGCGAGAACAGCAGAATTCTACAACTGGATTTTCATCTGAATCTTGAAGGGAATGCTTTCAGATATGCTTCTACACATCGCTGTTCGGTTGCTGTGCCGGATAATTTCTAAAAGAGGAAGACGCCTACGGCGAATCACCGCCGCACCCTGCCTTTTTGGAAACGCCGATGTGGCCGAAAGTTGGACTAGAGCTTGGCCAAGCTATCGGACCATGAGTTCCCCGAGTCGGTTTGGAAAGCTTTCGGGGAACACATGGGAGAGCATGATTATGAACAGGAAGAGGAAGAGGAAGAAATAGAGTAGGAGGATGAGGGTTGTTAGGAGTCTCTTGGGGCACCCTTGGGGTCTGTTGGGAGCTTCTTGGGGGCCTCTTCGAGGCCTCTTGGAGGCATCTTGGGGGCCTCCTTGGGCCTCTTGGGGGCCTTTGGGGGCTTCCTGGGGGTCTCTTGGGCCGTCTTAGGGCGTTCCTGGTCCGTCTGACGCCGTCTGGAGCCGTCTTGGGGGCCTCTCTGGGCCGTCTTGGGGCCCTCTTGGGGCGCTTCAGGGCCGTCTTGGAGGCCATGTTGGGCGTCTTGGAGGCCTCTTGGGCCGTCTTGGAGCGCTCTTGGGACCGTCTTGGGGGGCCCTTGGGCCGTCATAGGGCCTTCTTGGAGGCCTCTTGGGCGATCTTGGGGGCCTCTTGGGCCGTCGGAAGGCCGAAAAGAAGAAAACGCAAAAAACCTTCAAAAACCTAAGAAAACCAATGATTTTGGCCTCTTCGGGCTCTCCTGGAGAACGTCTTGGAGGCCTCTTGGGCCATCTTGGAGGCATCTTGGGGCCATCTTGGCCGTCTTGGAGGGCATCTTGGGCAGTCTTGGAGGCATCTTGGAGCCATCTTACCCGTCTTGGAGGCCATCTTGGCCGTCTGGGAGGCATCTTGGAGGCCATCTTGGGCCATCTTGGCCGTCTTGGAGGCCATCTTGGGCCAAGTTGGGGCAACAAAGGCATTGACAGACGGATTTTGGGAAAATTACAGGTGGCCGGCGGGGCGGGCCGAAGCCCACTGGGGAGTTCTTTTAGAAAAAGAACCAAAACCAAAACCTGAAACATCCAGCACGCCGTGCACCCCTGCAAGCAGGGGGCGGCGGACTCCCCAGTGGGCTTCGGCCCGTCCCGCCGGCCACCCGGAAAGGATGCCCAGGAGCTCAATTCCCCAATGTCCTGCCCCAGACGGTTCCAAGATGGCCTCCAAGATGCCTCTAAGACGGCCAGGATGGTCTCGAAGACGGCTAAGATGGCCTTATGATGCCTCCAAGACGTCCCAAGATGTACCCAAGACGGCCTAAGGTAGCCTCAAGATGGCCCAAGACGGCCCAAGAGGCCCCAAAGAGGCCTCCAAGACAACCCAGGAGGCCTTCAAGAGGTCCTTCAGGAGGGCCCGAAGAGGCCAAAATCATTGGTTTTCCTTAGGTTTTTGAAGGTTTTTTGCGTTTTCATCTTTTCGGCCTTCCGACGGCCCAAGAGGCCCCCAAGATCGCCCAAGAGGCCTCCAAGAAGGCCCTATGACAGCCCAAGGGCCCCCCAAGACGGCCCCAAGAGCGCCCCAAGACGGCCCAAGAGGCCTCCAAGACGCCCAACTTGGCCTCCAAGACGGCCCTGAAACGCCCCAAGAGGGCCCCAAGACGGCCCAGAGAGGCCCCCAAGACGGCTCCAGACGGCGTCAGACGGACCAGGAACGCCCTAAGACGGCCAAAGAGACCCCCAGGAAGCCCCCAAAGGCCCCCAAGAGACCCAAGGAGGCCCCCAAGATGCCTCCAAGAGGCCTCGAAGAGGCCCCCAAGAAGCTCCCCACAGACCCCAAGGGTGCCCCAAGAGACTCCTAACAACCCTCATCCTCCTACTCTATTTCTTCCTCTTCCTCTTCCTGTTCATAATCATTCTCTCCCATGTGTTCCCCGAAAGCTTTCCAAACCGACTCGGGGAACTCATGGTCCGATAGCTTGGCCAAGCTCTAGTCCAACTTTCGGCCACATCGGCGTTTCCAAAAAGGCAGGGGGCGGCGGTGATTCGCCGTAGGCGTCTTCGATCCGCCGCCCCCTGCTTGCAGGGGTGCACGGCGTGCTGGATGATTCAGGTTTTGGTTTTGGTTCTTTTTCTAAAAGAACTCCCCAGTGGGCTTCGGCCCGTCCCGCCGGCCACCCGCGAATTGCCCAAAACCCATCTCTCAATGCCCAAGAACGGCCGTTTCGCTCGGGACATCCTCAATTATCCCGGCAAAGCAACCTAACAGCGATGTGTAGGAGCATATCTGGAAGCATTCCCCTTAAGATTCAGATAAGAATCCTGTTGTAGAATTCTGCTGTTCTCTCAGTCGTGGTCGCATTCGCGATGGCAGTCGCAGTGGCAACAGCAGTCGCAGTCACAGCCTCAGCCTCAGCCTGCCTCAGCCTCAGCCTCAGCCTGCCTCAGCCTCAGCCTGCCTCAGCCTCTCCCTCAGCCTGCTTCAGCCTCAACATCAGTCTGCCTTCAGCCTCGGCCTCAGCCTGCCTCAGCCTCACCCTCAGCCTGCATCAGCCTCAGCCTGCCTCAGCCTCGCCCTCAGCCTGCTTCAGCCTCAACATAAGTCTGCCTTCAGCCTCGGCCTCAGCCTGCCTCAGCCTCACCCTGCATCAGCCTCAGCCTCAGCCTCAGCCTGCCTCAGCATCAGCCTGCCTCAGCCTCAGCCTCAGCCTGCCTCTGCCTCAGCCTCAGCCTGCTTCAGCCTCAGCCTCAATCTGCCTTCAGCCTCGGCCTCAGCCTCAGCCTGCCTCAACCTCAGCCTGCATCAGCCTCAGCCTCAGCCTCAGCCTGCATCAGCATCAGCCTGCCTCAGCCTCAGCCTCAGCCTGCCTCAGCCTCAGCCTCAGCCTGCTTCAGCCTCAGCCTCAGCCAGCCTTCAGCCTCGGCCTCCGCCTCAGCCTGCCTCAGCCTCAGCCTGCATCAGCCTCAGCCTCAGCCTCAGCCTCAGCCTGCCTCAGCATCAGCCTGCCTCAGCCTCAGCCTCAGCCTGCCTCAGCCTCAGCCTCAGCCTGCTTCAGCCACAGCCTCAGTCTGCCTTCAGCCTCGGCCTCAGCCTCAGCCTGCCGCAGCCTCAGCCTGCATCAGCTTCAGCCTCAGCCTGCCTCAGCATCAGCCTGCCTCAGCCTCAGCCTCAGCCTGCCTCAGCCTCAGCCTCAGCCTGCTTCAGCCTCAGCATCAGTCTGCCTTCAGCCTCGGCCTCAGCCTCAGGCTGCCTCAGCCTCGGCCTGCATCAGCCTCAGCCTCAGCCTCAGCCTGCCTCAGCATCAGCCTGCCTCAGCCTCAGCCTCAGCCTGCCTCTGCCTCAGCCTCAGCCTGCTTCAGCCTCAGCCTCAATCTGCCTTCAGCCTCGGCCTCAGCCTCAGCCTGCCTCAACCTCAGCCTGCATCAGCCTCAGCCTCAGCCTCAGCCTGCATCAGCATCAGCCTGCCTCAGCCTCAGCCTCAGCCTGCCTCAGCCTCAGCCTCAGCCTGCTTCAGCCTCAGCCTCAGCCAGCCTTCAGCCTCGGCCTCCGCCTCAGCCTGCCTCAGCCTCAGCCTGCATCAGCCTCAGCCTCAGCCTCAGCCTCAGCCTGCCTCAGCATCAGCCTGCCTCAGCCTCAGCCTCAGCCTGCCTCAGCCTCAGCCTCAGCCTGCTTCAGCCACAGCCTCAGTCTGCCTTCAGCCTCGGCCTCAGCCTCAGCCTGCCGCAGCCTCAGCCTGCATCAGCTTCAGCCTCAGCCTGCCTCAGCATCAGCCTGCCTCAGCCTCAGCCTCAGCCTGCCTCAGCCTCAGCCTCAGCCTGCTTCAGCCTCAGCATCAGTCTGCCTTCAGCCTCGGCCTCAGCTTCAGTCTGCCGTCGGCCTCGGCTTCAGCCTCAGCCTCAGCCTCAGCTTGCCTCAGCATCAGCCTGCCTCAGCCTCAGCCTCAGCCTGCCTCAGCCTCAGCCTCAGCCTCAGCCTCAGCCTGCTTCAGCCTCAGCCTCAGTCTGCCTTCAGCCTCGGCCTCAGCCTCAGCCTGCCTCAGCCTCAGCCTGCATCAGCCTCAGCCTCAGCCTCAGCCTGCCTCAGCATCAGCCTGCCTCAGCATCCCTCAGCCTCAGCCTCAGCCTCAGCCTCAGCCTGCTTCAGCCTCAGCCTCAGTCTGCCTTCAGCCTCGGCCTCAGCCTCAGCCTGCCTCAGCCTCAGCCTGCATCAGCCTCAGCCTCAGCCTCAGCCTGCCTCAGCATCAGCCTGCCTCAGCCTCAGCCTCAGCCTGCCTCTGCCTCAGCCTCCGCCTGCTTCAGCCTCAGCCTCAGTCTGCCGTCGGCCTCGGCCTCAGCCTCAGCCTGCCTCAGCCTCAGCCTGCATCAGCCTCAGCCTCAGCCTCAGCCTGCCTCAGCCTCAGCCTCAGCCTCAGCCTGCCTCTGCCTCAGCCTCAGCCTGCTTCAGCCTCAGCCTCAGTCTGCCGTCGGCCTCGGCCCCAGCCTCAGCCTGCCTCAGCCTCAGCCTGCATCAGCCTCAGCCTCAGCCTCAGCCTCAGCATTCAAAGTGTGGCCCGGGGGGAATGGAGTTTGGGAATCGAAGAACACGAAATGGCCTACAGTTGGCTCCGGGCATTCAAAATCATGCCCAGGAATGGAGTTCTGGGAACTCGTAACACACAAGTGGCCTACAGTTGGCTCGGGCATCCAAAATCATGCCAAGGAATGGGAGTTCGGAACTCGATAGACCACGAAGTGGGCTTACAGTGGCTCCGGGCATCCAAAATGTGGCCCGGGAATGGAGTTCTGGGAAGTAGAAGAGCACGAAGTGGCGTACAGTTGGCTCCGGGCATCCAAAATGTGGCCCGGGAATGGAGTTCTGGGAAATCGAAAAGCACGAAGTGTGTGACTGTATGCGAAAAACGATCCCCCCCGGCAAACCCCAACGGCCCCCAACGGCCCCCAACGGCTCCCCAACGGCTGCCCAGACCCCCCTGTGGAGTAATGTGCTGCTCTCTTTTTAGTCAATTAGAAACCTATTATCCCGGCAAAGCAACCTAACATCGATGTGTAGGAGCATATCTGGAAGCATTCCCCTTAAGATTCGGATGAGAATCCAGTTGTAGAATTCTGCTGTTCTCGCAGTCGTAGTCGCATTCGCGATGACAGTCGCAGCGGCAACGGCAGTCGCAGTCACAGCCTCAGCCTCAGCCTGCCTCAGCCTCAGCCTCAGCCTGCCTCAGCCTCAGCCTGCCTCAGCCTCAGCCTCAGGCCTGCTTCAGCCTCAGCCTCAGTCTGCCTTCAGCCTCGGCGTCATCACTCAAGCGCTCGCCTCAGCCTCGCATCAACCTCAGCCTGCATCAGGCCTCAGCCTCAGCCCAGCCTGCCTCAGCATCAGACTGCCTCAGCCTCAGCTCAGCCGCCTCAGCATTCAAAATGTGAGCCCGGGACTGTAGTTCTGGGAATCAAGAACACCGACGAAGTGGCCTACAGTTTGGCTCCGGGCATCAAATCATGCCCAGGAATGGAGTTCTGGGAACTCGAAGACCACGAAGTGGCTTACAGTGGGCCTATCCGGGCATTCAAAATGTGGCCAGGGAATGGAGTTCTGGGAACTCGAAGAGCACGAAGTGGCCTACAGTTGGCTCCGGGCATTCAAAATGTGGCCCGGGAATGGAGTTCGGGGAACTCGAAGAGCACGAAGTGGCCTACAGTTGGCTCCGGGCATTCAGAATGTGGCCCGGGAATGGAGTTCTGGGAGGTCGAAGAGCACGAAGTGTGTGACTGTTGCATCCGGTTATTCAGAATGTGGCCTGGGAATTGGGTTCTGAGAGGTCGACGAGCACGAAGTGTGTGACTGTTGGTGAAAAACGAGCCCGGCACAGGCCCGGCCGGCAACTCCCAACGCCTGCCCGGACCCTCCTGTGGAGTGATCTGTGAGCTCTTTTGAGTCAACTAGAAACCTATCAGTCTTCGCTGTTAGGTAAAAATCGCGAAGATGGCCCAAGATGGCCTCCAAGTCCGCCCGAGATGGTCCAAGACGGCCTCCAAAACGGCCCAAGAGAGTCCAAGACGGCCCAAGACGGCCCAAGAGGCCCCCAGAGGCCTCCCAGACGGCCCAAGAGGCCTCCAAGAGGTCCTCCAGGAGAGTCCGAAGAGGCCAAAATCATTGATTTTCCCTTGGTTTTTGAAGGATTTTGGCATTTGCGCCTTTTCGGCTCTCCGACGGCTCAAGACGGCCCAAGAAGCCCCCAAGATCGCCCAAGAGGCCCCCAAGAGAGCCCCATGATGGCCCAAGTGGCCTCCCAGATGGCCCCTAGAGGGCCCCAAGAGGGCCCAAGAGGCCTCCAACACGCCCAAGATGGCCTCCCAGACGCCCAAGATGGCCTCCAAGACGGCCCTGGAGCATTCCAAGCGGGCCCCAAGTCGGCCCATAGAGGCCCCCCAAACGGCTTCCGACGGCTTCAGACGTGCCAGGAACCCACCCAGATGGCCGAAGTTGGCTCGAAGCTGGCCCGAGACGGCCCAAAAAGCCCCAAAGATCGCCCAAAGCTTGCCCAAGAGGCCTCCAAGACGGCCAAGATGACCTTCAAGATGCCCACGTGTTCCCCGACGGCTTTCCAAACCGATTCGGGGAACACGTGGTCCGATAGCTTGGCAGGTCTGGCCTCAACGTTCGGCCACATAGGCGCTTCCAAAAAGGCAGGGGGCGGCGGTGATTCGCCGTAGGCGTCTTCGATCCGCCGCCCCCTTTTGCTTTAGCAAAGGGGTGCCCGGCGTGCCAAACCCTATCTGTTTTGGTTTGGGTTCATTTCCCAAAAGAATCGAAGTCGCCTACGGCGAATCACCGCCGCCCCCTGCCTTTGTGGAAGCGCCTATGTGGCCGAACGTTGAGGCCAGACCTGCCAAGCCATCGGACCATGTGGTCCCCGAATCGGTTTGGAAAGCCTTCGGGGAACACGTGGGCATCTTGAAGGTCATCTTGGCCGTCTTGGAGGCCTCTTGGGCGATCTTTCGGCGATCTTTGGGGGCTCTTGGGCCGTCTCGGGCCGTAGGAAGGCCGAAAAGAAGGAAATGTCAAAATCAGTCAAAAACATATGGAAAAACAATGTGTTTGGCCTTTTCTGGCCTTCCTGGAGGCCCTCTTGGGGGCCTCTTGGGCCGTCTTGGGCCAGCTTCGAGTCAACTTCGGCCACTTGGGCGATCCTTGGATCGCCGAAAGATCGCCCAAAAGGCCTCCAAGATGGCCCCAGAACGGCCCAACAGGGCCCCAAGACGGCCCCAAGAGGGCCCCAAGACGGCACAGGAAGCCTTTAAGACGCCCAAGATGGACCTTCAAGACGGCCCTGGAGCATTCCAAGAGGGCCCCAAGTCGGCCCATAGAGGCCCCCCAAACGGCTTCTGACGGCGTCAGTCGGACCAGGAGCCCACCAAGACAGCCGAACATGGCCCTAAGATGGCCCTAGACGGCCCAAGAGGCCTCCAAGAGGGCCTCCAGGAAGGCCCGACAAGGCAAAAATCATTGATGTCCCGTGGTTTTTTGAAGGATTGTGGCATTTGCTTTTTTACCTAACAGCGACGACTGATAGGTTTCTAGTGGGCTCAAAAGAAAGCATCTTGACGCCCCAGGGGGGTCTGGGCGGGATCCGGACGGGTGCCGGGGAATCCTTTTTTAGCCAACTGTAGGCCACTTCGTGGTCGTCGAGTTCCCAGAACTCCATTCCTGGGCATGCTTTTGAATGCCCGGAGCCAACTGTAGGCCACTTCGTGGTCTTCGAGTTCCCAGAACTCCATTCCTGGGCATGATTTTGAATGCCCAGAGCCAACTGTAGGCCACTTCGTGGGCTTCGAGTTCCCAGAACTCCATTCCTGGGCATGATTTTGAATGCCCGGAGCCAACTGTAGGCCACTTCGTGTTCTTCTAGTTCCAGAACTCCATTCCTGGGCCACATTTTGAATGCTGAGGCAGGCTGATGCTGCGGCCGAGGCAGGCTGAGGCTGAGGCAGGCTGAGGCTGAGGCCGAGGCTGAAGGCAGACTGAGGCTGAGGTTGAAGCAGACTGAGGCTGAGGCTGAGGCAGGCTGAGGCTGAGGCTGAAGCAGGCTGATGATGAGGCAGGCTGAGGCTGAGGCTGAGGCTGATGCAGGCTGAGGCTGAGGCAGGCTGAGGCTGAGGCCGAGGCCGACGGCTGACTGAGGCTGTGGCTGAAGCAGGCTGAGGCTGAGGCAGAGGCAGGCTGAGGCTGAGGCTGAGGCTGAGGCAGGCTGATGCTGAGGCAGGCTGAGGCTGAGGCTGAGGCTGATGCAGGCTGAGGCTGAGGCAGCCTGAGGCTGACGCCGAGGCCGAAGGCAGACTGAGGCTGAGGCTGAAGCAGGCTGAGGCTGAGGCTGGGGCAGGCTGAGGCTGGGGCAGGCTGAGGCTGAGGCTGAGGCTGATGGCTGAGCCGGCTGAGGCTGAGGTGAGGCTGAGGCAGGTGAGCTGAGGCTTAAGGCTATGTGATGCTGCGGCAGGCTGAGGCTGAGGCTGAGCATGGCTGAGGCTGAGGCAAGGCTGAGGCTGAGGCTGAGGTGGAATTAATAGAAATGCTGGAGCTAAGGACCTGAGAATGGCTGAGGCTGAGGCTGAGGCAGGCTGATGCTGAGGCAGGCTGAGGCTGAGGCTGAGGCTGATGCAGGTCGAGGCTGAGGCAGGCGGAGGCTGAGGCCGAGGCTGAAGGCAGACTGATGCTGAGGCTGAAGCAGGCTGAGGCTGAGGCTGAGGCAGGCTGAGGATGAGGCTGAGGCAGGCTGATGCTGAGGCAGGCTGAGGCTGAGGCTGAGGCTGATGCAGGCTGAGGCTGCGGCAGGCCGAGGCTGAGGCCGAGGCTGAAGGCCAGATGAGGCGAGGCTGATGAGCTGGAGTCTCGAGGCTGAGACAAGGCTGAGGCTGAGGGCTGAGGCAGGCTAGGTTGAGGCAGCTGAGGGCTGAGGCTGAGGCAGGCTTGAGGCTGAGGCAGGCTGAGGCCTGAGGCTGCGGTTGAGCTGAGGCTGAGGCTGAGGCCGGCTGAGGCTGATGCAGGCTGAGGCTGAGGCTGGCTGAGGCTGAGGCTGAGGCTGATGCAGGCCGAGGCTGAGGCAGCCTGAGGCTGAGGCCGAGGCTGAAGGCAGACTGAGGCTGAGGCTGAAGCAGGTTGAGGCTGAGGCTGAGGCAGGCTGAGGCTGAGGCTGAGGCAGGCTGATGCTGAGGCAGGCTGAGGCTGAGGCTGAGGCTGATGCAGGCTGAGGCTGAGGCAGGCTGAGGCTGAGGCCGAGGCTGAAGGCAGACTGAGGCTGAGGCTGAAGCAGGCTGAGGCTGAGGCTGAGGCAGGCTGAGGCTGAGGCTGAGGCAGGCTGATGCTGAGGCAGGCTGAGGCTGAGGCTGAGGGTGAGGGCCGATGGCAGGCGGGCTGATGGGAGGCAGGCTGAGGCTGAGGCTGAGGCTGATGAGGGCGATGTCTTGGCTGAGGAGGCCGTAGCAAAGGCGAGCTGAGGCTGACGCTGAGGCTGAGGCAGGCTGAGGCTGAGACTGAGGCCGAGGCAGGCTGAGGCTGAGGCTGAGGCAAGCCGAGGCAGGCTTGAGGCTGAGGCTGAAGCTGAGGCAGGCTGAGGCTGAGGCTGAGGCTGTGGCTGAGCCGAAGGCAGAAGGCTGGAAGGCAGGACTGAGGGTTGAGCTTGAGCAGGCTGAGGCTGAGGCTGAGGCAGGCTGAGGCTGAGGCAGGCTGAGGCTGAGGCTGTGACTGCGACTGCCGTTGCCACTGCGACTGTCATCGCGAATGCGACTGCGACTGCGAGAACAGCAGAATTCTACAACTGGATTATCATCTTAATCTTAAGGGGAATGCTTCCAGATATGCTTCTACACATCGCTGTTAGGTTGCTTTGCCGGGATAATTCCTGTCTTCCGACGGCCCGAGACGGCCCAAGTGCCCCCAAAGATCGCCCAAGAGGCCCAAGACACGGCCCCAAGAGGCCCCCAAGACGGCCCAAGAGGTCTCCAAGACGCTCAAGATGGCCTCCAAGACGGCCTAAGAGCCCTCCAAGACGTCCTCCAAGAAGACCCGAAAGGGTCAAAATGGCCTCCAGACGGCCAAGATGACCTTCAAGATGCCCACGTGTTCCCCGAAGGCTTTCCAAACCGATTCGGGGAACCCATGGTCTGATAGTTTGGCAGGTCTGGCCTCAACGTTCGGCCACACAGGCGCTTCCAGAAAGGCAGGGGGCGGCGGTGATTCGCCGCAGGCGTCTTCGATCCGCTGCCCCATGTTGATTCATCACAAGGGGGCCCAGCGTGCTATATCCGTTCGCTTTTGGTTTTGGTATTTTTTTCCAAAAGAACTCCCCCTGGGGCGTCGGCCCGTCCCGCCGGCCACCCGGAAAGGTTCACAAAACGCATCCGTCATGCCTCTGTGTCCTCCAGTTGGCCCAAGATGGCGTCCAAGACGGTCAAGATGGCCCAGGATGGCTCCAAGACGGCCCAAGATGTACCCAAGACGGCCTCAGATAGCCCAACAGGCCCGCAAAGGGCCTCCAAGACGGCCCAAGAGGCCTCCAAGACGTCCTCCAGGAAGGCCCGAAAGGGCCAAAATCATTGATTGTCCTTAGGATTTTGAAGGATTGTGGCATTTGCGCCTTTTTCGGCTTTCCGACGGCCCAAGACGGCCCAAGATGCCCCCAAGATCGCCCAAGAGGCCCCCAAAAGAGCCCCATGACGGCCCAAGTGGCCTCCAAGACGGCCCCAAGAGGGCCCCGAGACGGCCCAAGAGGCCTCCAACACACCCAAGATGGCCTCCAAGACGCCCAAGATGGCCTCCAAGATGGCCCCGAAGCGCCCCAAGAGGGCCCCAAGTCGGCCCAGAAAGGCCCCTAAGACGGCTCCCGACGGCGTCAGACGTGCCAGGAACCCACCAAGATGGCCGAAGTTGGCCCGAAGCTGGTCCAAGACGGCCCAAGAGGCCCCCAAGAGGGCCTCCAGGACGGCCAGAAGAGGCCCGAAGCATTGATTTTCCTAAGGTTTTCGACGGATTTTGACATGTACTTCTTTTCGGCCTTACGACGGCCCGAGACTGCCCAAGAGCCCCCAAAGATGGCCGAAAGATCGCCCAAGAGGCCTCCAAGATGGCCCCACAACGGCCCAAGAGGGCCCCAAGACGTCCCCAAGAGGCCCTCAAAACGGCACAGGAGGCCTTTAAGACGCCCAAGATGGGCCTCCAAGACGGCCCTGGAGCATTCCAAGATGGCCCCAAGTCGGCCCATAGAGGCTCCCCAAACAGCTTCCGACGGCGGCAGACGGACCAGGAGCCCACCAAGACTGCCGAACATGGCCCTAAGGTGGCCCTAGACGGCCCAAGAGGCCTCCAAGAGGGCCCCCAGAAGGCCCGAAAAGGCCAAAATCATTGATTTCCCGTGGTTTTTTTGAAGGATTGTGGCATTTGATTTTTTCCTGTCTTCCGACGGCCCGAGACGGCCCAAGTGCCGCCAAAGATCGCCCAAGAGACCCAAGACACGGCCCCAAGAGGCCCCCAAGACGGCCCAAGAGGTCTCCAAGACGCTCAAGATGGCCTCCAAGACGGCCCAAGAGCCCTCCAAGACGTCCTCCAAGAAGGCCCGAAAGGGTCAAAATGGCCTCCAGACGGCCAAGATGACCTTCAAGATGCCCACGTGTTCCCCGAAGGCTTTCCAAACCGACTCGGGGAACACATGGTCTGATAGCTTGGCAGGTCTGGCCTCAACGTTCAGCCACATAGGCGCTTCCAAAAAGGCAGGGGGCGGCGGTGATTCGCCGTAGGCGTCTTCGATCCGCTGCCCCCTGCTGATTCATCACAAGGGTGCCCGGCGTGCTGAATCCTTTCGCTTTTGGTTTTGGTTCTTTTTCCAATAGAACTCCCCCTGGGGTTTCGGCCCCGCTCGCTGGGGTCCCGGAATGGCCCAGAAACGGTGGTTCCAAAAGTTCTCCTGCTCCAGATGGCTCCAAGATGGCTTTCAAGATGGCCAAGATGGCCTTCAGGTTCGCCCACGATGGTCCCAGATGGCCTCCAAGACGGCCCAGGAGAGTCCAAGATGCCTCCAAGTTCGCACAACAAACCTCTCAGACGGCCCAAGACGGCCCAAGAGGCCTCCAAGAGGCCCCCAAGACGGCCCAAGAGGCCTCCAAGAGATCCTCCACGAGAGCCCGAAGAGGTCAGAATTGATAATTGTCCTTTGGTTTTTGAAGTATGATGGCATTTTCTTCTTTTCAGCTCTCCGACGGCCCCAGACGGCCCAAGAGGCCCCCAACATCGCCCCAAGAGCGCCCAAGAAGCCTCCAAGATGGCCCCATGACAAGCCAAGAGGCCCCCAAGAGGGCCCCAACAAGACCCCAAGACGGCCCAAGAGGCCCCCAAGACGCTCAAGATGGTCTCCAAAACGGCCAAGATGGCCTCCAGCCTCCAAGACGGCGAAAATGGCCCCAATATGCACCCAAGACGGCCCCAGATGGCCTGAAGATGGCCTTAGACTGCCCAAAAGGCCCGCCAGAGGCATCCAAGACGACTCAAGACCCCTTCAAGGCGTCCTTCAGGAGGCCCGAAAGTTCGGAAACCACCTGGTCCGATATCTCGCCCAACTCCGGGTTCCCCGAAGGCTTTCGAAACCCACTCGGGGAACTCGGGGCCCGATGGCTTGGCCAAGCTCAAACCCAACTTTCGGCCACGCAGGCGCTTCCAAAAAGGCAGGGGGCGGCGGTGATTCGCCGTAGGCGTCTTCGATGACGCCAACATTTCAATATGCGCTGATAATTCCTATCCGCCACCGCATGTAGTTCCCAGATGCGCCAAGGCAGCGCCGAAACGCACCGACGCGACTCTGCTGTATTCCATTATGATAGAGAGGGGGGCGGCGGCAGAGGGCGAAGCCCTTACGGATAAATGTCAGATGGGAGAGGGTGGGGGAGAGGAGGAGGAGGAGGAGGAGGAGGAGGATCACTGACCAAACTGCCAGGACTGCGAGCGGGCCACCATTGGGCAGTCCCTCGGGGCCGTTGGCCGCACTTGGGATTGCCAATGGGGGAGCCCATTGCTTGGGGAGACCCCAACTCGCAGCCTGTTTGCGGGGGATGCTAACGAAGACCCGCCCTGGCTAGCAGCCCCACATCGAACGCCGGCTCGGGTTCCCGGCCCTGTGGCGGGGGAGGCGGAGGAGCAGTCAAGGGGGGGTTGCGGGGGCGATCGATCGCGGATCGGATCGGCCAGCCCCTCAGCCGGGGCTCCGCACGCCGCGGTGCCATCGGCGGCACCGCTGCCGCACCCAGCCGCCGACGCGGGGCCGCGGGGGACCCTCCGTCGCCAACCCCCGTGGCCCTGCGACCAGCGAGGAGGTGGTGAGCGCGGACGCCTGGCCCCCCGCCAGGCCGCGCCGGAGGCGGCCGCCTCCCTTCCGCCGCCCAGGACATCAGGGAGCACGGCAAGCTGGACTGCGGGAGGCTGCCCTGCGAGGTGGCAGGCGCGAGCGTGTCAAGCAACAGGGGCCTCAGAAGAGCTCATAAAGGGCACCCGACGGGTGCTACAAAAGGGGGGTGCGTTGTAGCACCCGCGGGGGCCTCGTTGGGAAGGCTCCAGAATCGCGCAAGAGGGCCCCAGGGCGCCCCGCAGCTCCCAAGAGAGCCCCAAGAGACCCCCCAAGACGGCTCAAACACAAGCCAACAGGGGCCGCAGAAGAGCTCATAAAGGGCACCCGACGGGTGCTACAAGGAGGGGGTCCGTTGTAGCACCCGTGGGGGCCCCGTTGGGAAGGCTCCAGAATGGCGCAAGAGGGCACCGAGACTCCCCAAATAGCTCCAAGAGAGCCCCAAGACCGCCCTAAACAGCACTATCTCCCCCCTTGGGAGGCCGCATGCTGCTACACAGTTCTGAAGGACGGGTTCCCCCGGGGCGTCATTGGCCCCCCCCCCCGGCTGGGTTCGGCGCCCAACGCGCTGAAGCAGCGGAGCCAGCCCGGCGCAGCCCCGGCCGCCCAGCGCCACGGGAGGAGGCTCGCGCCAGCCCCCTCCAGCTTGCCCCTGCTGGAGGTGCGCGCTGGGCCCCGCCACCGCTGCCCCGCCGCAGCCGCCCCGCCGGACGGCGCAGGCGGCCCCCGGTCGCTTTCGGGCGCGCCGACAGCGGTCTGGCGGGTGAGCCAGCGCTGCGTGCGAGAGACCACGGAAAACAGGACGGGGGCAGCGCGGGCTCTCCCGACGCTCGCCGTCCGGCCTTCCCACGCCATGCTCCCTCTTCCCATCCTCCGCTACTGTTGCTGTTGCTGCCCCTCGTCGTCTTCAATCCCCCAGCCAAATACGGAGGACCGAAACAGAACACCTACGCCTAGCCCCCCCCCCCCCCGAACAGGCACCCAGTGGCCCAGCGCCTGGGAGTTGGATTACTGTGCGGTGCGTTGCCCTACACACCTAAGGTAGGCCGCGCACCCCCCCCGCATAAAGGCGACCTTGGTTGGGTTGTTTTCCTCCTCTGGGGCGCCGTAGGCCGACATCGGGCGTCGGCAAGTGAAGGCGGTGTAACCGGACTAACACAAGAAAGCTTGAGGCACCTAAGCTGCGGCGGTCGCAGTAGCCGCCTTAGCAATCTGGACCCAGCCTGAATGGGTCCCCCTAGTGTTGACAGGCCGGGCCGGGTATGCCGAAAGACCCCACCCCGTGGTTGAGGGACGAGCCTGCCCTGTAGGGGGACCCTCCCTCGCCAACCCCCGTGGCCCTGCGACCAGCGAGGAGGTGGTGAGCGCGGACGCCTGGCCCCCCGCCAGGCCGCGCCGGAGGCGGCCGCCTCCCTTCCCGCCGCCCAGGACATCAGGGAGCACGGCAAGCTGGACTGCGGAAGGCTGCCCTGCGAGGTGTCAGGCGCGAGCGTGTCAAGCAACAGGGGCCTCAGAAGAGCTCATAGAAAGGGCACCCGACGGGTGCTACAAAAGGGGGGTGCGTTGTAGCACCCGCGGGGGCCTCGTTGGGAAGGCTCCAGAATCGCGCAAGAGGGCCCCAGGGCGCCCCACAGCTCCCAAGAGAGTCCCAAGAGAGTCCCAAGAGACCCCCCAAGACGGCTCAAACACAAGCCAACAGGGGCCGCAGAAGAGCTCATAAAGGGCACCCGACGGGTGCTACAAGGAGGGGGTCCGTTGTAGCACCCGTGGGGGCCCCGTTGGGAAGGCTCCAGAATGGCGCAAGAACAGAGTTCCCAATATCTTGCCTACCTAGTGCGGCGTGCTACCAGAACTCATGGCTTATGTGTTGAGTCGGGCAAGCCGAAACAACGGACCACAGGCTAGATGGGTATGCGCAGCATAGCCGTAGTCCACAGTCCTAGGAGAGTTCCAGTGCGGACGGCGCTAGTCTTACCTACCAGGTGCTGCTTGCCGCCAGAACTCCAGCCTTATTTGTTGAGTCGGGCCAGCCGAAACAACGGACCGCAGACTAGATGGGTATGCGCAGCATAGCCGTAGCCCACAGTCCTGGCAGAGTTCCAAGGCGGACTTTCCTGCCTAATGCGGCTTTCTGCCAGAACTCCAGCCTTGTTGGTTGAGCCGGACCAGCCGAAACAACGGACCGCAGGCTAGATGGGTATGCGAAGCATAGCCGTAGCCCACAGTCCTGGCAGAGCTCCAGTGCGAAAGGCGCCAGCCTATACAGCCAGGGAGACAATTAAGATGCCTAGAGCGTTAAGCATCTTTACCATACTCTGTGCAACCAGCATCAAATAATAACCATGCCTTGCTCTACCCCTCTGGCGTGACTGGGAAATGGATCCAAACTTACTGTACCCCCATCTGGCCGGCCCTGGGGCCACCTACTCCAAGAGCTGTACCGTCAGCTCGGGGACACGCTGGCGGCAATGCTTACCATGTAAGATGGGTGAGAGGAGGGGGTGGAGCGGGCCAGAATTGGGGAGGGGGGGGGTAGTGGGCGAGAGAAGAGAGGGGGGGTAAGGGGGCTGCCTGGGAGAGGGGTACAATCCTACTCTGACGCCCTCAGGCGCGGCTGGGGATTGGAGTTGGCCCCCGCCCACGCTGGGACACAGGCCCATCCCTATTAATTTTGGCGTGGCTGGGGAGTGGTACTCGCCCCAGCCCACCATCGGGCTGCACCCTTACTGTACCCCCTCCGGCCCTGGGGCCACCTACTCCAAGAGCCGTACCCCTCAGCTCGAGGACACACTGGTGGCATTGCCGACCATGTAAGGTGGGAAAGAGGAGAAGTGGAGCGGGCCAGAATTCGGGTGGGGGGAGAGCGGGCGAGAGAAGAGAGAGAGAGAGAGAGAGGGAGAGAGAGATGTGCTGATGAAGGGGAGGATGGCAGGGAGGGAAGGCGGGGTAGGGGGCGTGCAAGGGCAGGCCTTCCAAGGCCCGAATTATGCCTGTGTCGCCCAGTGGGGCCTAGCCCAGGGGGGCAATGCGGTGGTGCTCATCGGGGGCTTGGCAAACAAGCCCCCTTACAGGCGCCCCGTGCGTCCACCGCAGTCTCCCCCCCAGGGCTGCAGCCTCCCGTCGGCACGGGGAGGAGGAGGAGGAGGAGGAGGAGGAGGAGGACCACGATGAGGAGGACCACGAGGGGAAGGGGAAGGGAAAGGACCGGGGGAAGGCAAGACGAACCTGCATCATGTGCTCGGTGATCACCCCCGTGAGCAGGGCCAGGATAATGACTGCGTTTAGAAGCACCTCCGCCCACGTCGCGCGACCAGGATCGTGGTCGTCGTCGCCACCGTCGTCGTCGCTTAGGAGGTGGATGAGATGCAGGGGCTTAGGAGGAGAGGAGGAGATGAGCTGGGCGTCCCCCCGCAGGTGCGATCCCCAACGCCTTCGAAACATGATCGGCCCACGAACCCGGAAAGGAATATAGACATGTAAGGCATGACAACGTTTCAAAGACACCTGATTGGGCGACGGGCAAACGCAATGCTAAATGCATCGATCTTGATGTACCGTGCCGAAAGCTGTGCTGTGCAGCGCCGTGCTGAACTGCGATGTGTCATGCCCCGATTGTGCTCTATAGCGTTGTGGATCGAGTCCTCCTTTGCTTTCAGTCCTGAACGAACTGACCTGGATCTTAAGCTCGAGCAGCCTCAGCACATAGTAGCTGCCCCAGAGCTCATTGACAGGGGAACATGCCAGGAGGACGCGCCGCGGAACGTCCCAAGGGACGCGCCAGGCGACATGCCAAGGGACGTGCCATGGGGACGCACCGCGGGACGTGCCGAGGGGACGCGCTACGGAACGTGCCAATGGACGTGCCACGGGACGTACCAGGGGACGCGCCGCGCGACGTGCCAGGGGGACTCGCCACGGGACGCGCCACGGAACGTGCCAAGTTGCAATGCTGAATGTACCGATCTTGATGTACCGTGCCGAAGGCTGTGCTGTGCTGCGGTGTGCTGAACTGCGATGTGTCATGCCGCGATTGTGCTCTATAGCGTTGTGGATCGAGTCCTCCTTTGCATCCGAGTCCTGACCGAACTGATCTGGATCGTAAGCTCGAGCTGTCTCAGCACATAGTAGCTGCCCCAGAGCTCATTGACAGGGGAACATGCCAGGAGGACGCGACGCGGAACGTCCTAAGGGACGCGCCAGGCGACGTGCCAGGGGACGTGCCACGGGGACGCACCGCGGGACGTGCCGAGGGGACGCGCTACGGAACGTTAAATTGCGTTGCCCTTGCTCGGGGCAATCATGTTAGATATCCCCCTGGATGGCCTGGACACCTAAAAACACATGGTGCCAGCTCGGGAGACCATGCTATATACACCCCTGAATAGCCTGGACTCGTTACAGCACGTGGTCCTTGCTCAGAACAATCATATTAGATACCCCCTGGGTGGCCTGGATATGTAAAAGCACGTGGCTCAAGCTCGGGACAACCATGTTAGATATCCCCATGGGTGGCCTGGACACGTAAAACATATGGTTCCAGCTCGGGACCACCATGTTAGATACCCCCATGGGTGGCCTGCACACGTAAACACACGTGGTCCAGCCCACCCAGAGGGAAAATCTAACATGCGGTCGTCTGGAGCGCAGGAGGGCCCAGGAACGCCCAGAGGCGCCTGGAGGCCAAAAAGTAAACGAATCGATACCAAATGCGAATGGACTCTCGACGTTCCGTTCCGAGTCCCAGGAAGGATCCAGGAGGCCCATGTTAGATACCCCCTGAGTGGCCTGGACACGTGAAAACACGTGGTTCCAGCTCGGGACCACCATGTTAGAACCAACATGTTAGATACTCACCTGGGTGGCCTGCATACGTGAAAACACGTGGTTCCAGCGCGGGACCACCATGTTAGAAACCCCCTGGGTGGCCTGGGCACGTGAAAACACGTGGTTCCATCTCGGGACCACCATGTTAGATACCTCATGGCTGGCTTGGACACGCAAAAGCACGCGGTTCCAGCTCAGGACCACCATGTTAGATACCCCCCTGGGTGGCGTGGACATGTGAAAACACGCGGTTCCAGCGCGGGGCCACAATGTTAGATACACCCTCTGGGCGACCTGGGCACGTGAAAACACGTGGTTCCAGCGCGGGACCACCATCTTAGACACCCCCTGGGTGGCCTCGACAGGTGAAACACGTGGTTCCAGCTCGGGGCCAACATGTTAGATACCCACCTGGGTGGCCTGTACACGTGAAAACACGTGGCTCCAGCGCGGGACCACCATGTTAGATACCCTCCTGTGACGCCAGGACACGGGAAAACGTGGTACCAGCTCGGGACCACTCTTTTAGATACTCACCTGGGTTCCCTGGACACGTACGTGAAGCGACGTGGTTCCAGCTCGGGCAGAACATGTTAGATACCCCCCTGTGTGGCCAAGGAAATCCTGGAAAAACAAACGAATTTGTCGAGACATCCTCGAAATTCCAGCGCGCGGGACGCGGCACGCGCGAGACATCCTCGGAATTCTTGCGAGCGGGACGTGAAAACAAGCATTTCGCCTGAGACATCCTCTGAATTCTGGCCCCCCACGAGGCCCCCGCTCGAGACATCCCCCAACTCTGCAAAACCAGCGTTTCGCTCGAGACATCCTCAACAAATTATGAAAAACAAGCGTTTCGCCTGAGACATCCTCAAGAATAATTCCGCCGGCCGCCTTCAAACTCATCATTTGTCGCAGAGTAATTCCGCCGGCCTCCTTCAAATCGAAACCGGGGGTGGCAATACTGAAAGAGAACCCTGGGCCGGCGCCCTTTCCGGGAAAAGCTGAAAGCTGGCGCCCTGAAGGCACGCTGTCTCTGCCAGCTGGGAACTGGATTTGACCAGCTTGCGACAGGCAAGAGAGAGACGTGACAATCGATATCAGGCACAAACAGGACGTCAGGGCGCGGACGTGAACAAACACACACACACACACACCCGTGGACAGATTCACCTCTCGGGCCGCTTCAGCCATGGGTAAGCCGTGGGGCAAGTCGGGCGAGAAGCAGTGGCTGGATGGGCGGACATTGAGCGAGCGGGCGTCGACGTTGACTCCTCCTCCTCCCCCCACTCTCGACGCCGCGCCTCCTCATCCTCATCCTCCACATCCTCGACGCTGATCCTCCGCCTCCCTCCTCCCCCTTCCACCTCCTCCTCCTCCTCCTCTCCTACTGGTCCTGCTCCTCCTCTTCCTCCTCCTCCTCCTTCTCCTCCTCCTCCTCCCTCCTCCTCCTCCTCCTTCTCCTCCTCCTCCTCCTCCTCATCATCATCATCAGTAGCAACACCATCCTCCGAATCACCTATCGCCAGCATCATCATCTTCACCACCATCACCATCATCATCATCATCATCAGCAGCAGCATCATCATCAGCGGCAGCATAATCATCAGCATCACCAACATCAGCATCATCAGCAGCATCATCAACATCATCATCACCATCGTCACCATCATCATTATCATCATCACCATCCTCATCATCAACCTTATCCTCATCCTCATCCTCATCCTCCTCCTCATCATCAAAAGCATCATCATCATCATCATCATCATCATCATCATCATCATCATCATCATCATCATCGTCACCATCATCATCGTCGTCACTGCCACCGTCGTCGCCACCATCGTCATCCCCCATATTCCGTATAGCCATCCTCATGTTCCTTCTCCATCAACATCCGCATCCTCATCACAATGACCATCATCACTACCGCCGTCATCATCGTCACCATCAGATCTCTATCGTCATCACCATCGGCATCACCATCATCATCATCATCATCAGCATCATCATCACCGTCAGCATCATCATCAGCAGCATCATCATCATCAGCATCATCATTACCATCATCATCATCATCATCATCATCATCATCGTCATCATCATCATCATCATTGCCATCATCATTATTATGTGCATGATCATCAGTATCGTAATTAACATGATTGATTCACCGTCATACTCGTCCTCCCCATCATCATCATGATCATCATAATCAACATCTTCATACCCATCATCAGCCGCATCCTCACCCGCATCCTCATCCTCAGCTACGCCATCATCAGCAACAGCCTCATCACCATCCTCATAACAATCATAGGCATCATCAGCACCACCACCACAAGCATCACCATCATCACCATCATCTTCATCAGCAGCAGAATCATCACCAGCACCAAAACCAGCAGCATCACCATCATCATCACCATCACCATCATCACCACCACCACAATCACCATCAGGATCATCATCATCATCAGCATCAGCATCAGCATCATCACCATCATCATCATCACCACCACCACCACCATCATCATCATCATCATCATCATCATCATCATCATCATCATCATCATCATCATCATCATCATCATCATCATCATTAGCATCATCATCAACATCATCATCAGCATCATCATCATCATCACCATCAATACCGTGATCAGCATCAGCAGCAGCATCACCATCATCATCATCACTATCACGATCACCATCATCACTATAAGCATCATCAGCAGCATCCTCATCATCACCATCATCATTATTCTCATCAACATCATCGTCATCATCAGCAGCAGCATCATCACCGTCACCATCACCATCACCATAACCATCATCATCATCAGCATCATCATCACATCCTGGTCCCAGTCCTAGTCCTTGGCCTCCTCGTCCACCTCCCTCCTCCTCCCTCCTCTTCCCTCAGGGGTTGTATGCCAACATCGCTGATGAGTCTCAAAATTGCTCTGGTCCTCCTCCTCTTTCTTCTCCTTCTCCTCCTCCTCCTCCTCTATCCTCCTCCACAATGGTAGCTTATGAATACTACTCTGCTCTCTCCCCTGACTCTGTCCGGAGAGGGCCCCGTCCTCTCCGCTCCCAGTGTGCACACAAGACGCCATTATCTGTTGTTGTTCCTATGTTTTGTTTCAATCCAGTCGCTTCTGGTTCTTCCAGGATGGCGTTCCCGCTGCAGCGCCGCCCTCATTTCCGCGCTTCGGTCATTTAAAAATCGTGCTCCGCTGCAGCGCTGGCCTCGTTCCCGCGCCTCCAGACGCCACTTGGCATCCGAAAGCGCTCACTCCGGGAGCGGCACGAGCCGAGAGGGGCCCCAGCCCCCCTCGCCCCCCCCGCCGAAGGGGCTGTAGACCCCCGCCGAGGGGGCTGAGACCCACGCTTGGGCTCCACCTGCACGCGCGCACCGCGCCGCCTCAGACAGCCTTGCCTTCAGGGGCCCCCTTTTGGGGGGGCCAGCCGGTGCCCAAAAAGGGGGCCCTAAAGGGCCCCTGCAGGGCCCTTTTCTTCACCCCCCATCTGGGTCACCCCTCGGTCTTCGGGCACACATGTGGATTGGGGGCACGGGTGGGGGTGGAGGGAAAATCGCTCCGAACGGCCCCTGGAAGAAGGAAACGCGTTAAACGGGAGCATCCGTTCCCCAGCCCCACCTTGGGATAACGCTCCCTCTACGAACCCCCGACTCAGTACCACCCGCCCGACGCCCTCCCCCTCAATCCATTCGGCGTCCGCCTCGCCGTTCGGTCGCCCTCCTCGTCTCTCTTTGCCTCTTGGTTTTGTTGTGCCTCCCACCGGCGCTCCGGTGGGAATGGTTCGAGGGCCGCACTCGCTGAGACAACGGTCCGCAGCTCGAAGCTCGAAGGGGGGGCGAGAAGGAGGAGGTAGAGGAGGAGGAGGACGACGACGATGAGGAGGAAAAGCACGGACGACGAGGAGGGCAAGGAGGAAGAGATGAAAGAGGCGCGAGGAAGGGCGAGGAGGAGGGAATAGGAGGAGGAACGAGGAAGAGGGCACGGAACGTGCAGCCTCCTGTACGCACAAGCCGAGAGCAGCAGTTAACAGCCAGGGCAACGTGCAAATCATCAGCGGTGCAACCAAGGCGGGCATGGAGGAGGTGGACGAGAGAGGAGGGAGGAGGGATGAGGAAAGAGGGAGGAGGGAGGATGGGGCAGGAGGAGGTTGAGGAGGAGGAGGAAGGAGAGAGGAGGAAGGAGGAGGCTAAGTGGCCACGAAGAGGACAGGACGAGGAGGATAAATAATAAATAAGGAGGAGGAGGGACGAGGAGGAGAAGGATCACGACGATGTCGAGGAGGAGGCCGAGGAGAAGGACGAGGCGGCGGACAAGGAGGAAGACGAGGACGACGAGAAGAGCGAGGACGAGGACCCTCCTCCTCCTCCTCCTCCTCCTCCTCCTCCCTCCCTTTTCCCTCCTCCTCCTCATCCTCCTCCTCCTGCTCGCCCTGAGGACGCGCGGAGTGGACGGGAAAAGGTCCTCGGCGGTGCCCTGGCTGCCCCGGGTAATCTTCTCGGAAAGGCCCGGAACGCCGGAGGAGAGCGGGCGAGGGCGAAGAGAGGGGGGGAGGGAGGGCGCGGGGAACCGATATGCTTACGCCCCATCCCCATCCCCATCCCCATCCCCTTCGAGACCCCCACCAAATTACCATGACAGTTGTTGGGGATACACCCCTCGAAACCCGAAGGGAACGACCTATATCCCCATCTAGGGGAGTAGGAGAATGTTTGAGGTACCGGTATGAACTTTCCGACTGCCCATGGGGCGTGGGGGAGTTGGGGAGTCGGCCAGTCGGCCAGTCGGCCAGTCGGGGAGTCGGGGGTCGGGGAATCAGTGCTTGCACTGAAGGGGTCCTAGCGGAAGTTGAAAGATTTGGCGAAAATTTCCCGCCGATTCTGGTGGCAGGTTGGGTTCCCGGGCTCCCGGCTCCGGGTTCCTGGGTTCCCGGTTATTGGTTCCAGGCCGATTTCGGTGGGTTCTGGGTTCCCTGGCTCCCGGGTTCCTGGCCGATCTCCTCAGCGAAAACCATCCACTGATTGGGTTTTCCCTAGTGAGATGTGTATCGGAGGTGAGGGGGTGAGATCGACGTGGAACGGAGAGCCCCCCTACCGGGAAATCGATTTCGGTTTCGTGTTCGTGCGTGCCGTGCGGGCGAGGCGAAGCTGCGTGGGCGGGCGAGAGGAAAGTCTCCTGTGGCTGAGGCGCGGCCGGACCAAATGATTCTCCGCCGGGCGGCCGGTGGCGCGCGGTGTCCCGCCGGTGTCCCGTGTGGCTGAGGCGCGGCCGGACCAAATGACTCCCTTCCGGGCGGCCGGTGGCCCGCGGTGTCCCGCCGGTGTCCCGCAGTGTCCCGCGGTGTCCCGCGGTACCCCGCGGTGTCCCGCATGATGATGACGATGATGATGATGATGATGATGATGATGATGATGAGATGATGAGATGATGAGATGATGATGATGATGATGATGATGGTGATGCTGATGATGATGATGCTTATGATGATGATGACGATGATGATGATGGTTATGCTGATGATGATGATGATGAGGACGATGATGATGATGATATGATGATGGTGTCCCGATGATGATAATGATGATAATGATGATTATGATGTCGATGATGAGGATGACGATGATGATGATGATGATGCTGATGGTGTCCCGATGATGAGGATGATGATGATCATGATGCTTATGTTGATGATCATGTTGATGACGATGATGGTGTCCCGATGATGATGAGAATAATGATGTTGATGTTGATGAAGCAAATCAAGATTGTGTTCCGATGATGATGATGTTGATGATGATGAGGTTGATGATGATTATGGCGTCCCGATGATGATGATTATTATGATTGTGATGATGATGATGTTGTTGATGCTGATGGCGTTCCGATGGTGATGATGATGATGATGTTGATGCTGATGTTGGTAATGATAATGATGGTGCCCCGGTGGTGACGATGATGATGATGCTGATGATGATGTTGATGATGCTGATGATGATGGTGTCGATGATCAGGACGAGATGATGATGATGATGGTGTCCCGATGATGATGATGATGATGATGATAACGATGGTGATCATGATGGTGTCCCGATAATGATGCTGCTGATGATGATGATGCCGATGACTGTGTCCCGATGCTGCTGATGATGATGATGTTGATGATGATTGTGATGATGGTGATGATGATGATGGTGGTGTCCCGATGATGTTGATGACCGTGATGATGATGTTGGTGTTGATGATGAGGACGGTGTCCCGATTATGCTGATGTTGGTGATGATGATGCTGATGTTGATGTTGTTGTTGATGATGATGACGTTGATTGTGAGAGCGGTTGTGATATCGATAGTGAGATCGATAGTGAGACCGACTGTGATATCGGTTGTGAAGTCGATTGTGAGATCGATTGTGAGATCGATAGTCAGATCAATTGTGAAATAGATCGAGTGAGATCGATTGTGAGATCGATCGAGGGAGATCGATCGAGCGAGACCGATACTGAGATCGATAGTGAGACCGATCGACTGAGACGTTGGTTCCTCCCCCCCCGAACCTCCTTATCACCCGAAGGGTGGTCGTATAGGTATTTATATATATATATATATATATATATACATGTGTACATACATATTGTAGTCCTATGTGCATATCTGTGTATGCTGGGGGATGCGGAAGCCCTGAACGCACAAGCAGTGGCCCCTTGTTGAAGGCAGATGCTTGCTTTCATCGGCTTCCGCTTGCGGAGCCGCCCTCGTTTTGGCTCCGCCGTCTTTCCCCGTCCCTCCGCCACCTTCCACCGAGGAAGGGGTACCAACTTTTTCGACCCCTCCAAAACGAGGCCTTTTCTGGAATGCCTCTGCCGTACAGCTATCGGAGGTGAGGGGGTGAGATCGAAGTGGAACGGAGAGCCCCCCTACAGGGAAATCGGTTTCGGTTTCGTGTTCGTGCGTGCCGTGCGTGCGGGCGAGGCGAAGCTGCGTGGGCGGGCGAGAAATAAGCCTGCTGTAGCTGATATGCGGCTGGACCAAAAGTCTCCGTTCCTGCAACCGGTGCCCCGCGGTGTCCCGCCGGTGTCCCTCTCGGGGGCTGGTGGCGCACGGTGTCCCGCCGGTGTCCCGCCGGTGTCCCGATGATGATGATGATGATGATGATGATGATGTTGATGATGTTGGCGATGATGATGATGATGATGATGGTGGTGGTGATGATGATGGTGTCCCGATGATGATGATGATGATAATGATGATGATGATGATGATGTTGACGATGGTGGTGATGATGGTGATGATGATGGTGATGGTGGTGATGATGATGGTGCCCCGATGATGATGATGCTGATGATGATGATGATGATGATGTTGCTGCTGATGGTGATGACGGTGCCCCGATGATGATAATGTTGATGATCCTGATAATGTTGACGATGATCAGATGATTTGATGATGGTTATGGAGCTAATGATGATGGTGCCCCGATGATGATGAGGATGATGATGATGTTGTTCGTGGTGATGGTGATGATGACGATGGTGTCCCGATGATGATGATGATAATGATGATGATGACGATGTTGGTGTCCCGATGATGATGGTGATGTTGATGATGAGTATGATGATGAGGTGATGATGATGATTTTGATGATGGTCGCCCAATGATTGTGATTATGATGCTGATGTTGATGTTGATGATGGTGTCCCGATGATGTTGATGATGATGATGGTGACGATGATGATGGTGTCCCGATGATGAAGATGTTGATGATGATGGTGATGATGTTGCTAATGATGATGATGATGGTGTCCCGATGGTGATGATGATGTTGATGATGTTGTTCATGATGATGATGATGATGGTGGTGCTCCGATGATGATGGTGTCCCAATGATGATGATATTGATGATGATGGTGCCCCGGTAATGATGATGACGATGCTGATGGTGATGATGTTGATGATGATGGTGATGAGGTGATGATGATGGTGTCCCGATGATGCTGATGATGATGTTGAGGACGTCGATGACGATGATGTTGATGATGATGATGACGTTGATTGTGAGATCGATAGTGATATCGATAATGAAATCGACAGTTCGACCAAATGTGAGATCGATTGTGAGATCGATAGTGAGATCGTTAGTGAGATCGATTGTGCGATCGATAGTCAGATCGATTGTGACTTCGATCGAATGAAATAGATCGAGTGAGATCGATTGTGAGATCGATCGAGTGGGATCGATCGAGCGAGACCGATGGTGAGATCGATAGTGAGATCGATAGTGGGACCGATCGAGTGAGACGTTGGTTCCTCCCCCCGAATCTCCTTATCACCCGAAGGGTGGTCGTATAGGTGTGTATATATATATATAGGTCCCTGAACCCACCATGAACCCTGCTTTCCTCGTGGAAGTTCAAAGAGGAAAACAGGGTCGGTGGGTCGTCGTGCTGGAGTGCGCGCGCGTGTACAAGAGGAAGATGAGAAAGAGTCAAAGAGGTAGAGACACTCGCAAGTCAAACTGTGAGAGAGTAGGAGATGTATGTCAGCTTGGGGAGGGAGCCTGTAGAGTATCGGGATGTGTGTTGAGGACGGGTGGAGTGGAGTAGACGGAAGGTGTGGAGTGGACGGGGGGTGTGGAGTAGAATGGGGTTTTCAAGTTCAGCTTGGGGAGGGAGCCTGTTGAGTATCGGGAGGTGTGTTGGAGACGGGTGGAGTGGAGCAGACGGAAGGTGTGGAGTGGACGGAGGGTGTGGAGTAGCATGGGGTTTCAAGTTCAGCTTGGGGAGGGAGCCTGTTGAGTATCGGGAGGTGTGTTGGAGACGGGTGGAGTGGAGTAGACGGAAGGTGTGGAGTGGACGGAGGGTGTGGAGTAGCATAGATTTTCAAGTTCAACTTGGGGAGGGAGCCTGTTGAGTATCGGAAGGTGTGTTGGAGACGGGTGGAGTGGAGTAGACGGAAGGTGTGGAGTGGACGGAGGGTGTGGAGTAGAATGGGGTTTCAAGTTCTGCTTGGGGAGGGAGCCTGTTGAGTATCGGAAGGTGTGTTGGAGACGGGTGGAGTGGAGTAGACGGAAGGTGTGGAGTGGACGGAGGGTGTGGAGTAGCATGGGATTTTCAAGTTCAGCTTGGGGAGGGAGCCTGTTGAGTATCGGGAGGTGTGTTGGAGACGGGTGGAGTGGAGCAGACGGAAGGTGTGGAGTGGACGGAGGGTGTGGAGTAGAATGGGGTTTTCAAGTTCTGCTTGGGGAGGGAGCCTGTTGAGTATCGGGAGGTGGCGGCGGCGATGACCATGATGATGATGATCATGATAAGGATGATGAGTATCCCAGATGATGATAGTGATGATGATGATTATGAAGTACACAAGATAATGATGAGGTGATGGTGATGACGAGTACACATGATGGTGATGATGGTGATGACGTGGGAACGGCTTGGGGGGGCTTCTGGGGAGGTCCCGCCGGGGCTCTCCGAAAATGCAGGGACACTATGGTAATTCATATAGGTTTGGAGGTATCAAGGGTTCATGGTGGGTTCAGCGGGCTATATATATATATGTATACAAGACTGCAGTGGCGCTTCGCGTCATGCACCTTGGTCCTTGAAAATTTGTATGCAGGCGGAATAGCAGGAAGGTCAAGCCGACAACTTAGCGATAATTCCTTGTTGCCTTTTCTGGCATCGCCGCTATAATCATGTTATTCGTTATCCTGCCTCCATGCATATTTTCCTCCTTTCCGACATGCCCTGCGCATTCCCCCCATCCTTCTCAACTCTTTTTTGCGGAGGCTCGTCCTTGGAGAGCCTCTGGGGGCCTCACAAAAGCTGTTTCAGGCTTTCTTAAGGCCTTCTGGAGGCCTCCTGGGCGTATTCTGGGGGCCTCTGGGGGCTTCCTCGGGCCACCCTGCCTCCAACCGCGGTCTCCCTGAACGACCGGGTCACGATTTGGAATGCTTCGGAGGGTGTCTTGGGGCCATCTTGGGCCGCCATGGGGCTCTCTAAGGGCCATCTTGGACCCGTGTTGTGCCGTTTTGGGGCTCTCTTGGACTGCCTGGAAGCCCTTTCGGATGGTTGTGGGGCGATTTTGGAGCCTCCCAGGCGGCTTCGGACGCCCAGAAGACCGCCGTCTTGGAGCGTCGGGAATCCGAAAAGAGGAGAACCCCAAAATTCACCAAAAACCAACAGAGAATCAATGATTTGTGCCTCTTGGGGCCTTCTTGGGAGTGCTCTTGGAGGCCTCTTTGGGGCCGTCCTGGAGGCCTCTTGGGCCATCTTGAGGTCACGTTGGTCACTCTTGGAGCGCTCTTGTGCTGTCTTGGGGGTCTCTGGGACGTCTTCGATGACCCCCTTATCGCCCTAGGTGTGCTGGAAAGGCTTGGTAAAACGCCCTGCGAGGCCCCGGGGGCGAGGCCCGTCAGGAGGGTCCCAAAGCCCCAGATCCTGGGAGTCCGGTTTTGGGGTTGGGGGGGGTCCCCCCGCCCGGGCTTCTAAACATATAGGAAGAGGAATACACATGCTCTTCCAATGCATGATGGGCCTGTTTTCCACCACAACCACCTCCATAAGTTGGAGGAGGAGGAGGAGGAGGACGAGGAGGAGGAGTAGGAGGAGCAGGAGGAGGAGGAGCAGGAGGAGCAGGAAGTGGAGGAGGAGGAGGGAGGAGGAGGAGGAGGAGGACCCCCTCCCCCTCCAACTTATGGCAGTGGTGGAAAACAGGCCCAGCAATGCATAGATGTCTGCATGCATCGGTCAGACTATAGATGCTCGGGAGCGATGCGCGGCAACGAGGATGCTGTGTTCGGCGAGGCGGGGCCGTGCGCTGCAAGGAAGCCGTGCTCGACAGCGCTCCGGGAGCGGGAGCGGGGGCGCGTAGCATGTAAATCCGCTGGCACCCTGCTGCCAGGGGCTTCACAGGCGCTTACCCGTGGAGTTGGGCAGAGCGAAGCCGTAGAGCGTCAAGGCGGACATGCCGCGAGCAGCAGCACGAAACCGTGGTAGGGGACGGTAGGTGGCGCAGGGCGTACGCCTTGGCGCTACGAAGCACATCGCGCCATGGAGACCCCTAACACTGGCGAAGAGAAAGCTGCCCATGATCCCCTCAGATGAGGATAGGAAAAAAAGTCTTCCTAGGGTGCGACAGACACAAGGACGACCCCATTGTCGAAGGGCAATTAAGTACTGGCACGACAGATGCACCAAACTGGGAAAGCACAAGCCCAAGAGTGGTGCAAGTGGCCGCAACATTCGTCCATGAGTGGATCCCGTGGACCTTCCTGGAAAGAATCCGAGAGCCGTAGTCGGCTGGCCACCTCCAGTGACAACGCAACGACCTTTGTTGAGACCAGAGCCGTGCTCTCTCCTCTGCGCCCCCGAACCCCGGCAACCCTGTATTCAAGCGGGGTCTTAGCGAAATCGAGGGCTCACTCCGAGGGATTGGGCTTGAGGCTCCCTCGGAGAGAGCGAAGAGCCACTCAGTTTTCCTCTTCCTACGCTTCCTCACCTTCCATGCTCCGTCACATGGGCTGTGAGCAGCAAGCGGCCGCCCGGCAGGACCCCAGCAGGAGCCCAGCGGGAGGAACTGAAACCAAGCCCGGCCTCCAAACGACGAAAAACCTCAAAGCCTCAGAGTCAAACGCCCCACCTTCCACCTGCACTTCACATTCCTCCCTCCCCCCTTCCATCCGAAAGCCCCCCACCGAAGGACTCTCTCGCTCCATTTCTGAAAGTCTCTCCCTGTCTCCCACTTCCTCTTCTTGCGTATCTTTTCGGGATGCTCACAAAAATCCTCCCAGAGCCTTCGGACCGGAACAAGCGCCACGTAGTGAAAACCCATCCCAAATATAAGCCAGACTTCCCTATTGCGGGTCGGGAACCCCTGAACCCCAAGAATGTGACCGTCAATCGGAGGCTTATGTTGTTCCCATCCTACTTAAGGACCACATCCCAGAAATAATTTCGAGCACCCCGAAAAGTGTCGAAACAGTGTCGAAACAGTGTCGGACGAGTGTCTCCCATGGCCCGACACGTGAAAACCCTTGAATTTCGGTACTCTTTTGGGCGCTCGAAATTCTTCCTGGTGATCAAGGCTAAAGTAGGTTGGAGCATCATAATCGGAGGCGCACAATTTACTTCCGCTGGCTTCCGCCGGCCCTCCGAAGCCGGCTTCGATGTCCTTCCGCCGCCTTTCCGCGAGCCTCCCGCGGCCTCTTCCGCCGAGGAAGAGGTGACGACTTCTTCTTCGACCCTCGAAGGCGGGGCCCTCTCCGGAACGCTGCACGTCGTTAGTTCTCTTCTGGGCTGTCGTTCCCACTCTGCCCAGTTGGCTCGAGCAGTCCCAAAAGGGGGCCGACGGTGACGCGCCACGAGGCGTGCCGGATATCAGGTACCACGGCCAACCAAGCACGTCTGCGACCTGGCAGTGCATGCCAGGGAGCGGAGGAGGGAGGAAGAAAAGACGAGGAAGAATAATAAGAAGAAGCGATGAATGCAGAGGAGAAGGTAAGAGGCGGTAGGTTGAAGGCTTGATGTAAGAGGCACGTGGGACGGGGAGGACGAGGCAGTGAATGAAAGATAGGAGGTGCAAAAGGGGGGGAGGCATCGGGAGGTGGTGGGAGGATGCGGGAGGTAGGCGGTAAGAGATGAAAGTCAAATTATAGGAGATAGGAGGTTGCGATGTATTAGTAGTAGTAGTAGTAGTAGTAGTAGGTGGTGGTGGTGGTGGTAGTAGTAATAGTAGTAGTCGTCGTCGTAGTCGTAGTCGTAGTCGTAGTAGTCGTAGTAGTCGTAGTAGTCGTAGTAGTCGTAGTAGTCGTAGTAGTCGTCGTAGTCGTCGTAGTCGTAGTCGTAGTCGTAGTCGTAGTCGTACTAGTAGTAGTAGTAGTAGTCGTCGTCGTCGTCGTCGTCGTCGTCGTCGTCGTCGTCGTCGTCGTCGTCGTCGTCGTCGTCGTCGTCGTCGTCGTCGTCGTCGTCGTCGTCGTCGTCGTAGTAGTAGTAGTAGTATAGTAGTAGTAGTAGTAGTAGTAGTAGTAGTAGTAGTAGTAGTAGTAGTCGTCGTAGTCGTCGTAGTCGTAGTCGTAGTAGCAGTAGTAGTAGTAGTAGTAGTAGTAGTAGTAGTAGTAGTAGTAGTAGTAGTAGTAGTAGTAGTAGTAGTAGTAGTAGTAGTAGTAGTAGTAGTAGTAGAAGTAGTAGTAGTAGTAGCAGTAGTAGTAGTAGTAGTAGTAGTAGTAGCAGTAGTAGTAGTAGTAGTAGTAGCAGTAGTAGTAGTAGTAGTACTAGTAGTCGTAGTAGTAGTAGTAGAAGTAGAAGTAGAAGTAGTAGTGGGAGGCAGGACGTTGGAGTCTGGAGGTGTAGAATCGAAGTTGGAACGTAGGAGGTTGGAGGGCGTAGAAGTAGGTGGGCGGGATGTAGAATTCAGGCCGCAGGAAGCCTGAGGCATGACGAATTACAGAGAGGAAGAAGGGGGCCGGAGACTGTTGAGAAAGAGGCGGGAAGCAGGCAGTCAAAATAATAATGTACCATGTAACATGTGGTACGTGAGTAGCAAGAGGTACGGAAGGCGAAAGAGGCAGGTCGGAAGTAGATGTGTGCTGGTGGGAATATGATTAGGTCGAGCGTGTCCTCCTACTGGCGGATTTTGGACGAAAAATTAATCATTGCCAAACGAATCTCAAAGATCGTCAAAATAATAAACAAAAAATCGTCCCCTGACGATTTTTGTTACTACTTTTACAAGCTTCCCCTGTAGAGGGACACGACCGACTTAAAAACAGGGCCACGGGAGACACTCACCGAAGGAAGGGAGGCAGCGCGGCGGCGGTAGGAAGTGTAGACCGTCGCAGCAAGGACCTGGAAGGCGGGAGGCACATGGTGTACCGCCTGGGAGTCCGCAGGCCAGAGGGAGACAGCTGGACGCCGGATGTTGGACCCTGAATGTGGCAGGCGGGGAGCATGAGGCAACATATGGCGAATTTCGGAAACCCTGAACCCAAAAATGTGTTCATCTCTTGGGGGCGCATGCTTTACTTCCGCCGCCTTCCGCCGAGCTTCCGCCGGCTTCCGCCGGCGGAGGCGGCCTCGTTTTACTTCCGCCGACCTTCCGCCGCTCTTCTGCCGCGGAAGAGATGCCAAGTCTTTCGATCCTTGAAGGCGAAGCCATGTTTGGAACGCCCCATATCATATGGGAGGTTGGAAATGCACGGTGCCCAGGTCGGCAGGGTGAACGAGGTGAACCGCAGGAAGCATTCTCCTGTACAGACTGTACAGCGAGAGAGCGAGAGAGGCACGCGCGTTCCTTGGGTGGCCTCGGCTGGCGCGCCCTGGCCCGTGGCGTCGACCGTGATTCTAGAGGCCCCCTAGATGGTGTGGGAGCAGATGGGGTCGGAGGATCGCGCCGCATCGCTTATACATCGGCGATGTATCGGCGATGCACTACTGGCGATGCATCGCCGACGTGGGCGATGCATCGGCGACATCGACGTGAAGCAAATCGGGCTCCACATCGAGCCGCATCGCCGACTGCATTGGCGATGCGTCGCGATCCTCCAACACCATCTGCTGCGACCCCATCTAGGAGGACTAGAGATTCGTGGCCGGAGGTTGGACGTAGGCGGAAGGACGCAATGGCTCACTGCACCGACCTGGCAGACGTGCTGCAGCAAATTTTTGCGTGGATTCTGTCAATACAAAACCACGAAACAGCGAGCGAAAAACGAAGTGTAAATATCGCGTGGGTGTTTTTGGGTCTTCATTCCTGGCCAAAACAAATCCGCACGAAATTCACCTCGAATTCCGAAAAATTCTCCAAGACATTCTGGGCCCATCCCAATGTTTTCCGAGCGAAATCCGCTCTGCTCCGCGCCGATTTCTCGGATCCGCGCCTGACCCCCCAACCTGGCGCGCGGAGCGCGCCAGGGGCGGCGCCGGAGGCGCCGCCCGGGGGGCCCAGCGCGGATCCAAGAAAACCGCGCGGAGCGCCAAAAGTTTATGTTTACACGTCGTTCATTTCTAATCGTGCTCATTTCTAATCGTGCTCGTTTCTAATTGCTCCTGGCCCCCTAGTGGCCAGGAAGAGGCCCAGGATAGAACAATCAGAAGTGAAAGGACCTTGGCCCCCTACAAGTCAAAGAACTCTCGAAGAATTAGAGCAGTGGGCCATGGACCTGGCCTGGGGCCCGGCGGGGCGCCCGGCGTCAGGGCCGTGCCCTCTGCGGGCCGTGGGCCCTCTCCCACACCCGACGGGCACGCAGGCTGGCACGGCACGCCGGGCAAGGGTCGCGACGACGGCGACGCCGACGCCGACGACGACGACGAGGGCGACGACGGCGACGAGGGCGACGAGGACGACGGCGACGGCGACGATGACGACGGCGACGACGACGGCGACGACGACGACGGCGACGGCGGCAGCGGAGGCAACGCCAGCTGGTGGTAAAAGCCGCACCAGGCTGGTGCTAGAGTTCGCTTGCTAGCGTTGGGCGGAGGTCGGGCAGCTCTCTCCCTCTCTCTCTCTCCCTCTCCCTGTATCTCTTCCTCTCTCTCCCTCTTGCTAGCGTTGCGCGGAGGTGGGGCCGCTCTCTCTCTCTCTCTCTCTCTCTCTTCCTCTCTCTCTCTCATTCTTTCCGCTGATAGACTCGAGCAGCTGACTGTGCCATGAAGCCTGCAACGCCTCATATCGCGATCCTGAATCCAAGATCGGCCCAACCAAGGTTGGCGAAAGCTTCTTGCCGGCTCCCAAGACCCTTGTGGATCGATCCGTCTCGGAAAGAAACACGGACGGAGGCGGAGTCGGGAGCTGCTGCCGCGGTTGTCTCGCGACGCTGTGACATATTCCGCGACGTCGGATCTCGGATACCTCGCGGCGGAGAACACGTCCCGTGCCAGAAATACACAAGAACATGTTTGCCTTAGGTCGGGCGTGTCCCCCTACGGGCGGATACAGGGCGACAAAATAGGAAATACCCCAAAAATTATCCTGGCGAAGGACCCAACCATATGCAATTGTGAATAACGCTTTGTGGGTGCCGCTTTCGGTGGGGCTCCTTATGGGGCCACGAAAGGCGTGCCACGAAACGCTGTCCTGGGCGTACGGGACGCATGAGGGCGGTAGCACTGGGGCCTTCGGTGGAGCTCCCTATGGGGCCACGAAACGTGTGAGGGGTGTGCCGAAATTGGTGCGGCGCATCCATGCAAACGCAGCCACTGGGGCCTTCGGTGGAGCTCCCTATGGGGCCACGAAACGTGTGAGGGGTGTGCCGAAATGGGTGCGGCGCCGCCATGCCAACGCAGCCACTGGGGCCTTCGGTGGAGCTCCCTATGGGGCCACGAAACGTGTGAGGGGTGTGCCGAAATGCATGCGAACGCAGCCACTGGGGCCTTCGGTGGAGCTCCCTATGGGGCCACGAAACGTGTGAGGGGTGTGCCAACCATGGCAGCCATGGAGCTCCCTATGGGCCACGAAACGTGTGAGGGGTGTGCCGAAATGGGTGCGGCGCCGCCATGCGAACGCAGCCACTGGGGCCTTCGGTGGAGCTCCCTATGGGGCCACGAAACGTGTGAGGGGTGTGCCGAAATGGGTGCGGCGGGCGCATGCGAACGCAGCCACTGGGGCCTTCGGTGGAGCTCCCTATGGGGCCACGAAACGTGTGAGGGGTGTGCCGAAATGGGTGCGGCGCCGCCATGCGAACGCAGCCACTGGGGCCTTCGGTGGAGCTCCCTATGGGGCCACGAAACGTGTGAGGGGTGTGCCGAAATGGGTGCGGCGCCGCCATGCCACGCAGCCACTGGGGCCTGGTCGCCGCCATAGCTCCCTATGGGGCCACGAAACGTGTGAGGGGTGTGCCGAATTGGCATGCCAACGCAGCCACTGGGGCCGTCGGTGGAGCTCCCTATGGGGCCACGAGACGTGTGAGGGGTGTGCCAAAATGGGTGCGGCGCCGCCATGCGAACGCAGCCACTGGGGCCTTCTGTGGAGCTCCCTATGGGGCCACGAAACGTGTGAGGGGTGTGCCGAAATGGGTGCGGTGACGAGGGAGGGGGCAGCGGGAGGAAGAAAGGAAGGAGTGAACGCGGGGCGCTGTCTCTTCAAAACGAGGACCCAACACCACAGGATGGTTGGGAAATAATCAAAGATAGTCCAAAACAGTCGACAAATCGTCCCCTGACTATTCTGGGACTATTATTCAATTTCCCTCCAATAGAGGGACACGCCCGACTTAATGTATGCCGCTTCGGTGTGGAGTCACACCGCGTTCAGGCCAAAGCGGGCCGCGGAGTGGCACATCGTGTGTGCCCGTGCGGCGGGAAGAGTAGCCGACGCCTACGCCTACGCCCACGCCTACGCCCCCAGGGACACCTACGCCCACGTCTGCACCAACGCGCACGGCTGCAGTGAGCATCGTTGGCCCGATCCTTCTCCCCACTGGCGTGGCCATGGCCCCACTGGCCGACTTGCCCTCCTGGGTGGGGACCTGATATATGATCCCGGGTCAATGTTCACAGACCCTTCCCCCCGGATGGGATAGGTCCCAGGGTTCCACAGCCCCCCCCCCAGATGGGATGGGAGGGGACGCCGACGCCGACTCCGACGCCGACGCCAACGCCGACGCCGACGACGACGACGACGACGACGTAGACGCCGACGCCAATGACGGCGACGACGACGACGACGACGACGACGCCAACGCCGACGGACGACGCCGACGCCGACGCCAACGCCGACGCCGACACCGACGCCGACGCCGACGACGAAGACGACGACGACGACGCCGCAAACGCCTCCGCCGACGACGACGACGACGACGACGACGAGGGACGAGGGACGACGACGCCGACGCCGACGCCGACGACGACGATGAAGAAGATGACGACCACCACCACCACCACGAACCATCCCATGCACACACAAGGGGAGGGCGGCGGTGCACCAGCACCCTCCACCACGCCCACAGGGCCACGACCAGCGGGGGGAGGACGATCCCACTCGCGGGGCCTTGGCGAGGCTCCCGGGCGTGCCCATCCAGCGGGGGGGGAGGGCTCTATACCATCCATATGCACTGGAGGGGGGATGGGGAGGGGGGGCAACCCTGGATCATATACGCCTGCTCCTGCGGATTTCAGAGGGCATACTCCCACCTGAGAGGGCGGGCTGGTGGGGCTAAGGTACCATGGCCCAGCAGGGATGGGGATAGGTTACACTGGAGGCCAGTCCACAAGAAACCTTCCAGAAAAAACCCAGCCCAGAGACCCCAGGACGTCAATTGACTTTTGGTGCGAGATCGTCGCGATTCCCAAAGAAAAACCATCGAAACCCAAGAAACCCAGGGCACCCTGGAGGCAAGCACGGTGTTTCTTGGCATGGGCCTCCACTTGAGCCGATGCCGACCGGAGGGACTCGCGCCAGCGCCCGCGCCCACGCGCCACCAGCGCGCCTTCCCCCACGCCCACCCCTGCGCACACGCCGAGGTGCCCCCAGATCCGCGGCAGCTGGGCGGCTTCAGCCCAAGACGTCCGCCGTCCCCAGACCCCCGAATCATGGAAAAACCACACGCCGCGAGGCTTTTCGCTACTTTCGGCCTCTGGAGGCCCTTGCCGGCCCTCGGGACCGCCAAAAACGATACAGGAGATGAGAATCTGGTCCCAGGGAACGGGTCGAGACCCCTGGGGGTCGACGTCACGAAACCTGACATTGCCACGAACCCCGACCTTGGAGGACAAGTGGGCGTGACTTGCGAGGAAGGGAAAAACAAAGAAGAGAATGCCTACGTATAGGGCGCATAATGCTGATTCCCGTGTTGTCCGCTTGACGCTGTGCCGCATTCAGGCGCATTATGTTGGTTCCCGTGCTGTCCAAAAAATCATGACGTCGGGGGTCTGGGTCCAGATCTTCCCCGGCACGGAGCGGAAGAGCTCCACTGGCACAGGCGAGCTTCGGCCACGAGGAGCTCCCCCGATCTAGTTCAGAGGAGCGGCCCAAAAACCGAAGCCCCTCTGGAGCGCAGAAGAGGTCCTGACTTCACAGCGTCTTGGCCGGGCCACGAAGAGCTCCCCCGATCTTGATCCGAGGAGCGGCCAAAAAACCGAAGCCCCTCCTGAGCGCAGAGAGGTCCTGATTTCAGCGCCTTGTTGGCGGCGCGCAGAGAGGGGTAGGGGGAGGGGGAAGGCTTCTTAGAAGGAGGCCGCTTCTTAGAGGGCGCCAGCCTTACATCTACAGACAAGGCCCGCGCCTTCTACGAAGCAGGGGTGTTTATAAGAAGCATTCCCCCCTCCCCCCACCCCCCTCTTCGCGTGGCCGATCTTGTTCCCCGATCTAGATCTCAGGAGCGGCCAAAAAAAACAAAGTGCCTCCTGAGCGCAGAGAGGTCCCGACTTCAGCGTTTTGGCTAGGCCACGAAGAGTGCCCGATCCTCCTCCTCCCCCTTCTCCTCCCCCCCTCCTCCTCCTCCTCCTCCTCCTCCTCCTCCTCCTCCCCCTCCTCCTCCTCCCCCTCCTCCTCCTCCTCCTCCTCCTCCTCCTCCTCCTCCTCCTCCTCCTCCTCCTCCTCCTCCTCCTCCTCCTCCTCCTCCCCCTCCTACTCCTCCTCGTCCTTCTTCTCCTACTCATGTTCCTGCTACTGCTCTACTCCTACTCCTGCTCATGCTCCTGCTCCTCCTCCTCCTGCTCCTGCTCCTCCTCCTCCTCCTCCTCCTCCTCCTCCTCCTCCTCCTGAGCGCAGAGGAGGTCCCGATTTCAGCGTCTTGGCTGTGCAGGATCGACCCGGTCATGCCAGGGCCGGCTTTGCCCTCTGGGCCCTTTGCTTCCCGACCCCGGGGCCCCGCGAGGGCTGCGGCAGGCCGAGCGCGACACAGAACTCCATCTTAACTTTGGCCAAGACGTTGGATGTCGGCCTCGTCGGCCTCGCCGTAGTCGTCGTCGTCGTCGTCGTCGTCGTCGTCGTCGTCGTCGTCGTCGTCGTCGTCGTCGTCGTCGTCGTCGTCGTCGTCGTCGTCGTCCATGCCTGGAAACTCCCTCCCCGGACCTCCCGCATGGGGTGCTTCCCGCAGCTCGGATCATCTCGGGGCGAGCCCGGCCGTGGCTGCGCGCGGAGGCCGCGCGAGGGCCCCAAGGAGCGCTCGGAGGACCTGGATCCTCGACCCTCGATAGGCGAAGAAGACAAAACGCCAGAAACATAAACTTTACAGTATGGCGCTCCGCGCTGGATTTTTTTGACCTGCGCTGGACCCCCCCTCCACCGGGGCGGCGCCGGAGGCGCCGCTGGGGGGGCTCAGCGCGGAGCGCCAAAAGTTTGTCCACAGCTGAAAATATGATCAAGAAAATCATGACTTATGAAACCTGGGCCAGCTTTCCGGAAATTTCTTAAGACAAACCTGAGGAGCGAACGCGCTCAAGAAACTGAGCCAGCTTTCCGGCAAGTTGGCTAAGAAACGCTGGCCCAGCTTGTCGAGAGAAGGCTTGTTAGTCAAACGCTCGACTGTCTGGCGTTTTTTCCTCTTCGACTCGAGGCTCGACCCTCGAAGCTCGAGGCCGCGGCGGGCCATGCCCCCCCGCGAGGGCTGCGGCAGGCCGGAGAGCGACGCAAAACGCCGTCTTGACCTTGGCCAAGACGTCGGATGTCGGCCTCGTCGTCGGCCTCGTCGTCGTCGTCGTCGCCGTCGCCGTCGTCGTCGACGTCGGCGGCGGCGGCGGCGGCGGGCTGCCCCCCCGCGGGCGGCGGCGCCCCGCTCGCGGCGGGGGCCCACGGCGGCAGCGGGCGCGGGGCGCGGGGGGCGCGGTGCGCGAGGCAAGCACGGGGGCGGCGGAGGACGTCGCGGGTGATGTTCGACCAGTCGTCGAGGGTGAGGAACTGGAAGAGCGTCGCCTTACCCCCCCCCCCCCAGAAGGACAGGACAGGACGGGACATCCGCATGTGGGGGGTCAGCGTCGAAACGCCCGCAAGGGAGCTGTGAGGCACGACTTGCAAAATCCCCTGCGATCAAAATTTGCCGCAAACCCAGACTTCTCATGGGGCCGGCAGGGGGCGTACCCCGATGATCGAAGGGGCGAGCTCCGAGGAGGCCCTGTAAGAGAGGCTCGCTACCTTGTGAGAGTGCGAGTCCCGACGGGTCAGTGCGGGGAGAGCGGCCCCCCAGAGGGAGGAGGAGGAGGAGGTGGAGGAGGATGAGGAGAAGAAGAAGAAGAAGACGGGGGTGAGGAACTGGAAGAGGGTCGCCTGAAACCCCTCCTCTTCTTCTCCTCCTCCTCCTCCTCCTCCTGCTCTTGCTAATGCTCCTGCTCCTGCTCCTGGTACTCCTCCTCTTCCTCCTCCTCCTCCTCTTCCCCCCCCTGCTCCTGCTCCTGCTCCTGCTCCTGCTCCTCCTGCTCCTGCTCCTCCTGCTCCTCCTGCTCCTCCTCCTCCTCCTCCTCCTTCTCCTCCTCCTCCTCCTGCTCCTCCTCCTCCTCCTCCTCCTCCTCCTCCTCCTCCTCCTCCTCTCGGTTACCCGTTTTCCCGCGTGTCGGGGCTGCGGCTTCGATGCGCGCCGCTTCTGGAGCGCGCCCCTGGGCCCAGCCCCGACACGCGGGAGGACGGGAAACCGAGACTCCCGCCGCTCCGCCCAGGTTGCCACCAGGTTGCCACCAGGTTGCAACCTGGCGTACATCACCTCCGTCCACGCTGGAACGCTGCCGTCCCAGCAGGCGCAGCCGCGACGGCCTTCTTCGTGCTGAAGGCTCGTGCAGCAGTCGAGTGCCCAGGGAGCAAGCAATTCCCAAAGGCCTGGAGATTCTGCGCCCCTGCCCTGCTGAACTGGTGCCGACAGGGTCCTCGCAGGGCGCTGAGCCGGGGGGTGGCGACCGCGCCACAGCTCGCGCAGCACCAGTGGCGGCACGACTCGCGGACAAACTAGGCGTGAGAGGGATGAGACGTGAAACGTCCAAGCTCGACAAGCTCACGACACCCTATGTCGCCCGGCCACACGGGCTGCGAGCGCTCTGGCCCGCGGCACGTCGATCCAAGCCAGGCGAGGGCGCGATGGCGGGGCAGCAGCCCGCACGCGGCGCCGCAGCAGGTGCACTCCATCCTGGTCGGACCGACGTGCACGCAATGGGCGGAGGCCACCTGTGCGCGGTCGAAGCGGACCGACCAGGCCGTCCGAGTCGAGGAGGAGGAGGAGGAGGACCCCACCCCCAAGCGGTCACGCAGGAGGCCATGACGGTCCCCCACTGGGCCTCGGCGTTGTCCCGCGCTTCGCCCTCCTTCGCCGCGGCGGCGCACCCAAGAACTTCTCTGTCCCCAGCTTCCTCCTCCGCTCCTTGTCCTGCTGAGTAACTCCTCCCTGTCGCACCCCGAGGCCAGTCGGAAGGGCGGGCCGTCCGGGCGTTTCGCCTGAGACTTCATCGGATGGAAGGCGGGTGGTCTTCAAAATGTGACTTTCGCCTTGCGCCGTGCACATTCGTTTTAAACATTTGTGGCATGTTCGCAGATTGAGGGCGGGTCGTCTTCAAAATGCGGCTCTCGCCTTAGCGCCGCGCACATTCGTTTTAAACACTTGCAGGAGTTTCACGGATTGAGGTCAGGTAGTTTCCAAGATGTGCCTCTCGCCTTAGCGCCGCGCACATTCGTATTAGAAACTTGCAAGAGCTTCACGGATTGAGGGAGGGTTCCTTCAAAATGGGGCTCTCGTCTTAGAGCCGTGCACATTAGCTTCAACAGTAATCAAGAGCTGCACTGATTCTCATGGCTGGCGTACCAGACATGGCGTTTTGGAACAATTCAGGATTGTCAGAATGCAACAGTTACGTTGATCCGCGGCGTTGCAGTCCCAGAAATGGTGTTAAGGCACGATTCAGGATCGTCAAAACGCAACAATCAGGCTGACTCGTGGTTTTGATGTCCTGAGTATGATGTTCTTGCTTGCTTCAAGATTCTCACACGGTTGTACACTGGTGTTCCTCCCTCTCCTCATCATCATCGCCATCAGCCGCAGCATCATCAGCATCATCACCACCATCCTCCTCGAGGTCACCATCACCATCCTCATCATCATCAGCACCATCAGCATCATCATCACCATCACCATCATCATCACCATCAGCATGATCATCATGATCAGCATCATCATCGTCATCAGCATCATCATCAGTCATATCCTCCTCATCCTCCTCATCATCGTTAACATCATCATCATCACCATAACCGTCCTCATCATCATTTTCATCTGCATCATCATCATCATCAGCATCATCCTCATCATCATCATCGTCATCAGCATCGTCGTCAGCCTCATCCTTATCATCATCCACATCATCATCGTCATCATCATCCTCATCATCAACAGCATCCCCACCATCACCGGCAACATCATCATCATCACCATCATCATTATCGTTACCATCCTCATCATAATCACCATCATACTGATCATCATAATCGTTCGTTCACCCACCTCATCCTTCTGCTCCTCCTCCTCGTCCTCATCATCATCATCATAAGCATCCTCATCATCGTCTTCATACTTGTCATTATCAGCATCAGCATCAGCATCATTAGCATCGACGGCATCAGCATCATCAGCATCATCAGCATCATCATCAGTCTCATTCTGCTCATCGTCATCACCATCAGCATCCTCATCACCATCATCATCAGCATCACCACCATCATCATCACCAGCATCAGCATCATCATCAGTCTCATCCTCCTCATCCTCCTCCCCATCGTCATCATCAAACTCAATATGATCATCATACCCATCATAACCAGCATCAGCATCATCTGCAGCATCATCACTATCATCCTCATCATCATCTTAAGAATCGGCCGCATCCTCCTCGGCATCCTCCCCATCATCGCCATCATCAGCATCATCCTCACCATCAGCATCAGAATCCTCACCATCATCGTCATCATCAACATCATCATCCTCATCAGCATCATCAGTTTCATCAGCATCATCATAATCATCAGCATCATCATCAGCATTAGCGTCATCATCGTCACCAGCAGCATCATCAGTCTCATCCTCCTCATCCTCCTCATCATCATTAACATCATCCTCATCATCCTCGTCATCATCAGCATCCTCACAATCATCATCATCGGAAGCATCATCACCAGCACCATCCTCATCATCATCGTCAGTCTCATCCTTCTCATCATCGTCATCATCAGCATCATCCTCATCAGCAGCAGCATCCTCACCATCATCGACAACATCAGGCTCATCACCATCATTATCATCATCGCCACCATCCCCATCATCATCATACCCATCATCATCATCATCATCATCATCATCATCATCATCATCATCATCATCATCATCATCATCATGATCATCATCATTAGTCTCGTCCGCCGCATCCTCCTCCTCATCATCATAAACATCCTCTTCATCATCATCCTCATCACCGTCATCATCAGCATCATCACCATCACCATCATCATCAGCATCAGCATCATCATCATCACCAGTCTCATCCCACTCATCCTCCTCCACATCGCCATCAGCATACTCAATATCATCATCAGAATCATCATCATCATCATCATCAGCACAATCACCATCATCCTCATCATCCGAATCAAAATCGGTCCCATCCTCCCCAGCATCCCCCCCCAATCACCGTCATCATCAGCATCATCCACACCATCATCATCATCAGAATCCTCACCATCATCGTCTGAATCATCACCAACATCATCATCATCAACGTTCTCATCTTCATCAGCAGCATCATAATCATCACCATCAGCATCATCACCATCATCAGCATCTTCATCATCGTCATCAGCATCAGCATCACTCTCATCCTCCTCATCAGCCTCCTCACCATCGTCAGCATCATCACCAACATCATCGTCATCCTCATCACCAGCAGCATCCTTGCCATTATCGTCATCGTCAGCATCATCATCATCAGGTCCGCCAGAATCATCATCATCATCCTCATCATCATCAACATCCAACATCGGCATCAGAACCACCATCAGCAACATCATCATCATCATCATCATCATCAACACCGGCGTCAGCATCATAATCAGCCGCCTCATCCTCATCATCGTCATCAACGCCATCATCATCACCATCCTCCTCATTTATCGTCATCACCAGCATCCTCGTCATCATCCTCATCATCATCGGCATCAGCATCATCGCCAACAGCATCACCATCCGAATCATCCGTCTCCTCCTCCTCCTCAGCGTCATCATCACCATTAGTCTCATCATCAGAATCAGCATAATCATCATCATCACCAGTACCAACATCATCATCAGCATCACAACCATCGTCATCAGCATCAGCAGTCTCACTCTCCTCATCATGCTCCTGGTAACCGTCGTCATCATCACCCTGATCATCATCATCAGCATCCTCAGCATCATCGTCATCATCACCCTCATCAACAGCATCAGCATCACCATCACAATCACCATCAGCAGCATAATAATCCATTACCATCATCAGCATCACCAGCATCATCAGCATCATCACCGTCATCAGCATTATGATCAATCTCATCCTCCGCATCATCCTCCTCATCATCGTCAACATCATCATCATCCTCATCATCATAAGCATACCCACGATCCTCCTCATCAACATCACCAGCTTCATCCTCATCATCACCATCAGCACCATCATCAGCATCATCATCCTTATCATCACAATGATATTCATCAGCATCACAATGAGTCTCATCCTCCCCATCAGCCTTCCCACCACCATCAGCATAATCATCAACATGATCATCGACATCTCCACCATCATCGTCAACATCACCATCCTCATCCTCACCATCGACATCATCATCATCAACATCATCAGCATCATCATGATCGCCGTCATCAGCATCATCATCAGCCCCATCCGACTCCGTATCCCCCTCATCCTCCTCAACATCATCATCAGCCTCATCATCAGCATCGGCCTAATCATCATCATCACCGACATCAGCATCATCATCAGCATCACAGTCATCTTCATCAGCATCATCCTCACCATCGTCATTAGTATCATCATCAGTCTCATCCCCCTCATGTTCGTCATCATCATCCTCATCCTCCTCATCATCATCACCATACTCACCATCATCGTCAGCATGACCAGCATCATCAGCGTCATCATCAGCATCAGCATCATCATCATAATAAGCATCATCATCCTCATCAGCATCATCATCAGCATCATCATCGTCATGAGCATCATCATCAGTCTCATCCTCCTCATCATCGCCATCAGCATCCTCATCCTCCTCCCCATCATCATCGACATCCGCACCATCACCCTCATCATCATCATTCGCTTCATCCTCATCACCCTCCTCATCGCCATCAGCATCATCATCAATCGAATCCGCCTCATCCTCCTCATCATGTTCCACACCATCATCAGCACCATCATCAGCATCATCATCATCTTCACCATCATCATCGTCAGCATCCGCACCATCCTCGTCATCATCGGCATCCTCATCATCATCCTCATCATCGTCATCAGCAGCATCATGATCACCCTCATCAACATCAGCATCGTCATCAGAAACAACATCATCATCGTCATCAGCATCATCATCAGTCTCATCCTCCTCATCATCCTCCTCCTCATCATAATCAGCATCCTCACCATCATCCGCATCATCATCATCACCATCATCATCAATCCATCCTCATCATCCGTATCATCATCATCGGCATCATCACATTCAGCAGCATCTTCATTGTCCTCAACATCAGCAGCGCTGTCATCAACATCAGCATCATCATGATGGTCAGCATCATCACTACCATCGTCAGCAGCATCATCACGAGTTTCATCCAACTCACCATCATCATCATCATCATCATCATCGTCATCATCATGACCATCATCTCACACTCACCGTCATGCTCATCATCATCCACATCGTCATCATCAACATCCTCACCGTCATTACCGACATCGTCGTCAACATTAACATCATCATCAACATCATCATCACCCTCCTCATCGTCATCCTCATCATCCTCATCATCACCATCACCAGCTTCATTAGCATCATATGTAATCATCATCATCAGCAACAGCATCACCATCACCATCACCCCCATCATCATCATCATCATCATCATCATCATCATCATCATCATCATCGTCATCAGCATCAACATCAGCCTAAACCTCCTCATCATCATTCTCATCAGCGTCATCATAAACATCCTTATGATCATCATCACCGTCCTAACCGTCATCGTCATCCTCATCACCCTCATCATCCTCACCAGCAGAATCACCATCATCATCAGCATCATCGTCATCATCATCAGCATCATCAGCATCATCAGCAACATCATCCCCATCATCTTCATCATCATCATCATCAGATGGAAGGCTTGTTTTTAAAAGTATGGCTCGCGCCTTAGCGCCGCGCACATTCGTCCTAAAGATTCACATGTTTTTCGCGGATTGAGGGCAGGTCGTTTTCAAAGTGCAACTCTCGCCATAGCGCCGCGTACGTTCGTGTTTTTTTTATACTTGCATGACTTTCACGGATTGAGAGCAGGTAGTTTCCAAAATGTGCCTCTCGCCTTAGCGCCGCGCGCATTCGTATTAGAAACTTGCAAGGGCTTCACGGATTGAGGGTGGGTTCCTTCAAAATGTGGCTCTCGCCCTAGAGCTGAATACATTCGTTTCAGAAAACTCAAGAGTTGCACTGCTTCTCATGGCTTCTGTACCAGACATGGCGTTTTGGAACAATGTAGGACTGTCAGAATGCAGCAGTTACGTTGATCCGCGACGCTGGAATCCCAGAAACGGTGTTGAGGCACGATTCAGGGTCGTCAAGACGCAACAGTCTGGCTGACTCGAGGCGTTGAAGTCCTGAGAATGATATGTTTGAACGGTTCAAGATATTCACACGGTTGTTCCCCAACGGGGCAATTCCCTCAGTGCAAATGAACTTGTGTAGGGGCATATGAAGAAAGACCTTGGAGGGAGGGTGTATTGCAACATCGTTGATGGGTCTTGGGTTCACACTGGTTCTCCTCCTCCTCCTCATCATCATCATCATCATCGTCATCAGCACCAGCAGCATCACCATCACCACCATCATCCTCGTCATGATCATCACCATCAGCATCATCATCACCATCACCATCACAACACCATCACCAACACAATCACAATCATCACCACCATCACCATCATCACCATCACCATCACTTTCAACATCACCATCAACATCACCATCATCACCACCATCATCATCATCACCATCATCATCACCATCATCAGCATCATCCCCTCATCATCCTCCTCATCATCATCACCCTCACCATTCCCATCATCATCATCATCACCGCCCTCATCATCATCCTCACCATCATCATCATCATCATCCTGCCCATCATTATGAGCTTCATCCTCATCATCCTCATCATCAACAACATGATCGGTATGCTTGACCGTCTGAGGCCCTTTCTGGGCATTCCGGGGGCCTCTGGAGAGACCTGGGGACGGCCCCCCGTCCCTCCCTTCCCACCGCTAGCTCAGGGACGAGGAGCTATTGGTCGGCACTCGAGGCATGCGGCTCGCACACTCGAGTGGGCTTACTGACACGAGAAACCCAGGATTAGGTCGAGCGTGTCCCCCTGCAGGCGGATTGTGCACGAACTCCAAAAATACACAACAATTGCCAACAATAGTCGGAAAATCGTCCCCTGATCACGTTCTGACTATGTATGAATATTCCTCCTGAAGACGGACGCGCCCGACTTAAACCTACGAGCGTATTTCTGAACTTCATCGTCTCGGCATTTCGAAGACGGCAGAAGTACTCGAACATAAACAACCGAAGGTCCGCGCGGATCCCATGGGTCGGTGCCGGGCCCCCTCCATGCCGCGAGGAGCGGGCCAAGGTCGCACCACAAGCGCCGGCAGGGGGCCCCAGCGCCGACCCAAAAGATAAAGCTTATGCAACATCACACACAACTGTCTGTCATTCGAGTCTCGTCTCCTCCGCCCCCCCCCCTCCCTTCCCCATCCACCCCCGTCCCGCCCCACCCCTCCCCCGCAGCCCACCGCTCAATATTTGCCTCTGCCGCCGCCCTTCCTCCCCCCCTTTTGCTCGAGCATGCTGCATCAGGGCCCCGGGCAAGCGGCGCCAACGCAGAGAACGAAGGAGGGAGGGGGGGGGGCGAGGAAAGGGAGGAGGAGAAGGAGGAGGACAGGACAGGACAGGACAGGACAGGACCGGACAAGACAGGACATCCGCATAAGGGGTTCAACGTCAAAACACCTACGCTGGTGCCTTGCGCGCTTCTGACAAGACCCCCTGCGATTAGGGCCAGCAGGGGGCATACCACGTTGCTCAAGGAAAGAGCTCCGAAGTGGCCCCTACCTTACGATTACGAGTCCCTGCGGGTCAGTGCGGGGGGAGCAGCTGCTGGCCCTTCCGCGTGCCCGAGGGGAGGGGACGCGCGGGCTTAGCAGCGCGCCCAATGCCAAGCAAGGGGTGGAAGAGACGACGACACGACAACTCCAAAAGGAGGAGGGGGGAAGGTCGGGACGCCCGCGTTCCCAAAGTGTTGTTGGGGGGCCTGGTGACCCTACTGGTGTTAATGTATTATCTCCTCTCCCGCTCGGCTCACTTCTCTTTCGCCTCGATCTGGCCGATAGTTGTCCCACGCGTTGTCGTATCTGTACTCTGATACCCTGTTGTAGTATCCCACTGCTCTCCCATCGAAGTGCACGTGGGGTAGAGCATACAACTAGTCTGGTATGTTGTAGGTGGGCCCATCGAGGAAACACTCTGGTGGACTTCGCGTTGATCTCTTTTTTTCTCACCCAACTCCCTGCAGTAATGTACCTGTCGGCGCTGCGAAAAATACCCCCCCTTGCGATGACAGCGCGAGCACTCCGTGATTGCCCATCCTGTTTGCCTAGGAATAACACTCCGAGAAAACCTCGCCAATGCATCTCTCGGCTGCCTGTGGGCTCGTCCATCTTGCCCAGAGTAGCACTCCGAGAAAACCTCGCGAACGCATATCTTGGCTTTCAAGTGGGCTTCGGTGAATGCTCGCACTGGCGGCCGCTGGAGGAGCTAACCGCCGTCGTCTCCTCCGACTTGGGGTAGCCGAACTTGTCCTCGAAGATCTCGGTGCCTCCCAGCGGGGTCGGCGTGCTGCCCCGTAGCTTCTGGCACTATTAGGGCCTCGTTACTTCCTCTGGGTCTGGGTTGTCCTCGATACCCAGCAACTTCAAGGCGACCTTCATGACTTCGTGGAGGTTCTCTTCGTCGTTCTTCGAAATCTTCAGCGCCAGCTCGCGCCAGCTCTGCACAGTGAAGGCCTTCCCCCCTGCCCTGTTCCCACGCGTCCACAGGGTGCCCTGCGATGAGATCGCATCCTCTGGCCTTGTGCGTCATCGGGAAGGACACGGGGATCAGCTCGAAAAGCTCATCTGGGTTCATTTTCTGGGCGGCGCCGTAGAACTGGTAGCGGCACTCCTTGATGGCGTCGTCTAGCTGCCGCGGCAACCTTTCCGCTACGAGCGCCCCCCAGCCATTTCCCACTTTCAGCTCCACCACCGTTGACGGCCCACACTTGCACGGGAGGAACTTCGACTTGCGCCCGACGTCTGGCCGCCCCTCGCAGTCATCGCCGAACGCGCCCTTCATCTTGTCCACCCACCCTTTCATGAACTCATCTTCGGGGTGGCTTTCCTGCGCCTTGACGAGCTGTGACCAGCCCACTTTGCACCAGAACTGTCACGTGCCCCCTCTCGAGCCAGGGCTGGGGCCTCTCCACCATAACTTGTTCGGGAAGGCAAGCCCGCACGAGCAGGCTCCGCCCCTCTTTGCGCCCCATCCTGCGACCCTCCAGCATACGTTGAACAGCTGCACGTTGTCGCTCCACTTGTCCACGAAGTCCAGCGCCTTGAAGCACGCCGACTGCTTTTTCTCACATGTTCTTCGCCGTCTTGTAGCCGCCCATCCCGTGCAGCTCTTTCTCTTTTTCCTCCAACTCTTGTTTTGCCGCCGTCAGTGCATATTCGTCATTGGTGTCCATGGCCATGTGCCTGTTGAGCAGAAAATCGTAATCCGTTGCGCAGCGTAAAGCCTCTGTCATGTTTTTCCTACTCTGCTAAAGGCTGCAAAGATGCCCCCATTCATTGCGATGCCCTCCAGCAGCGCCTCTGCCATCTCCTTTTGACTTCTCCAGGGCCAACTTGTTCCTTACAGCGCGAGGCTTGTATTTTTTCTGTGGGCCTTCTTCTTCCGCCAGGAGCGCTTGCGCTGCTTTGATATGCTCCAAGGCTTGGGCTGACCACGCGGCTCCTTGTGTGTTCCTCTTCTGTTCTCGGCAAACCTGCTCTCTCGAAAAATACTTCTCTTCTCCATGCGGCGTCCTTTCTTCACCACCCCACTATTCCCACTCCTCCTGCCCCAGCTCCAGCTCGCAGTCGACGCACACTCTCTTACATTGACTGCCTTTGCCTCCTTGATCTGTTTCATGGCCAGCTTCATTTCTTGCGTGTTCCCTGTAGCTCTCGATCATCTTGTAGTACCCGAAACCCTTGTTGCAGCGCACGCAAGGCCATAGCTGGCTGCTGCCCGTGAAGGCCATGCGTGGCCTCCCCGTGCTACGCATTCCGAGAAACCCCGCTACATTGCGCACCTAGGCCGTCGCTGAACCAGATCACCTGTGGAATCCGAGTATGATCGGTGGAGGTGGTAGTGTATTCTCATCTGCCGTGTTAATCGCGTAGTACCTTGCATGCTGGTCCCATTTCCCCCCACTGACCGTGACCCGTCTCTACATTGTGCGAGGAGGAGGAGGAGGAGCAGGAGGAGGAGGAGGAAAAGGAGGAGGAGGAAGAAGAGGGGGCGAGGAGGGAGGCGAGGCGGGAGGGACCCAGACCTCCCTCTCGCTGGGACGGGGGGGCTTCTGACGACCCTATGGCCTCTCGGAGGGCCCCACCGAGCCCCAGAAGACCCCCCCCCTCAGCTCCTCGGGCCTGGATCCCCCCTCCTCGAGCCCCGATCCCTCCTCCTTGGAAACAAATGCCAAAAAAATATGCAAAAGTTGCCAGAAATAACGGAAAATCGTTCACAGACTATTTTTGTTGACTATTTCTGAACATTCCTGCTGTAGAGGGACGCGCCCGACTTAAAACCTAGGAAGCCCGATCCTCGAGCCTCAGCTCGGAAGCCCTCCCCCCCCACTCCTCGAGCCTCGAGCCCCCCTTCGGCCCCCCCCGCGCCCCTCCTCGAGCCTTCCGCGGCGCTCCCCCGCTCCCTCCCCGAGTCCCGGCCCGCCTCCCGAGACGCGAAGTCAGGACGAGGCCAAGATCGGGCGAGGGTAGAGCGAGAATCTCGGGGATCCCAGAGATCTGGCGCCTCAGAAAACTTGGAGCGGCGGGTTTTGGCCAGTTTTCGGCCTCCAGGGGCCCAGGCAGGGCCTTGGGAGCGTCGCGTCAACAGAACGACTCGGGCCGAAGAACCGGCCCTGGGGAAAAGGTCCGGACCTCCGGGGCCCACGGATCGAAGAAACTGCGGCGGCCGGATGTCTGGGATCCCGCGGCTCTGGAGGATGTCTCGGGCGCCGGCGGCGAGGCCTCCCTCTGTGGTCGGCGGCGCGCCGGGCTTTCTCAAGAAGGCTCAGAAGGCCTTCAGCCCTCTGAGACGCTCTTACTTAGAATACCAAGAAGCCAGGGCGAGGATAAAGTCGGGCAAGGATAAATCGGAAACCTTTGGGATCTGGCGATTTGGGAGAACGTCTCAGGCGCTGCGGGCTTCTGAGAGTGCTCTAAAGCGCTCTGAGAGCGCTCCGGAACGCTCTGGAACGGATCTACCCTGACCCGTCCCAGGGTCTGGCCTCTAGCACGGAACGAGGTCTGGCCTCTCACACGGGGCGGGGTCCCGCTCGGCACAGCTTGACCCATCCCGGGGTCTGCTGGCCTCTCCCACGGGACGGGGTTCCTCCCGGCCCCGAGCACGGACTGGCTTCTCTGGCGCTGGCTTCGCCCGTTGGGTCTCGCGGGCCGCTGGCTTCGCTGGGGCTGGTTTCGCCGACGGCTGGTTTCGCTGGGGCTGGTGACTCCGACGGGCGGGTCGGGCGGGTGGGATCCCAACGGGCGGGTCGGGCGGGCGGGACCCTGACGGGCGGGCGGGACATGAAGGCGGGCGGCGGGCTTGCCAGCACGGACGGTGCAACCACCCGGGCGACGCCAGCGGGCGTGTCGGCGAAACCGGCTTCGCGAGACCAGCGTCGGCCAGACCAGCTGGGCGCGTCGGCGAAGTCCGCTGGGCGTGTCGGCGAAGCCAGCTGGGCGAAGCCAGCGTTGACCAGATCAGCCGTCGGCGAAACCAGCCGTCGGCGAAACTAGCTGGGCGAAACCAGCGGTTCGCGAAGCCAGCGGCTCCCACGGCGCCGCGGGGCCCGCGGCCAGGCCCCCGGGCGCAGAGGAAGAAGAATAAGGAAAAATAAATAAGTTGCAGTATTGCTACTAGCCTTATTAATGATAGCCGCATGCTTGTGTGTATAATTCGTAAATTACCCACGATAATGGATTAGTCGCACGATTAGTGATACTAGTAGTCCTCGGCTGAATGTTACGACTGTTAGTAGCAATAACAATATTACTATTTGTCTTCGTACAACTGCTATTGTTAATCGTAGTAGTAGTAGTAGTAGTAGTAGTAGTAGTAGTAGTAGTAGTAGTAGTCGTAGTCGTAGTCGTAGTAGTAGTAGTAGTAGTAGTAGTAGTAGCCGTAGTAGTCGCAGTAGTAGTAGTAGTAGTCGTAGTAGTCGCAGTAGTAGTAGTAGTCGTCGTCGTCGTCGTCGTCGTCGTCGTCGTCGTCGTCGTAGTTGTAGCAGTAAGCATCAGATTCATCATGTTAAACATAGTGTTGGTGCTGTTGCTGTTGGTATTGTCCGTATGCTTTGTATTATCCGTATGGTTAGCAATATTCCTCTGAGGGTTATTCCTATGAGTCCTCTCAGTATGACTTGCATTATTCATAGTACTCGTCTCATAAGTTTATTACCCTTATTCGTTTTCTTATTAGTATTACCAGTCTTAGCCTTAGTTGCATTCTCATTGGTGTTATTAGTAATAGTGCTGTTGTTGTTCAAAATATGGTCATGCTTCTTCTATTACTATTAATGTATACTACGTCTTCTTATGATTAACATTGTTCATACTGTGTTGCCCCTTCTTCTTCCTCCTCCTCCTTCTCCTCATCCTCCTCCGAATGCTCCTCCTCCACCTCATCCTCCTCCTCCTCCCTCCTCCTCCTCCTCCGGCTCCTCCTCCTCCGCCTCCGCCTCCTCCTCCTCCTTATCCTCCTCCTCCTCCTCCTCAGCCTCTTTACTTCTCCTCCTCTCTCCTCCTCCTCATTCCTCCTCCTCCTTGCCCAGCGCCTCTGATCCAATCTTTCGTCGCCCTTCCGACTCACACCGGTCTCTCTTCGCGGGCGTGTCCCGCTGCCCCCGCGGTCCGGGAACTCCCTCGCTTTGTGCCCGATGAGCTGCGTGGTGATGATGGCGAAGATGATTATCACCATGACGAAGAGCACCTGCCCTTCGCGGCGCCTCCGACGCAGCCCCTGGCCCCCGACGCCTTGACGTTTGTTCAGGCCTTGCGTGGTCCCTCGATCTCGGCCTCTGGGGCCCGTGATCAAGCCCTGGGACCATCAAGAATGGATCGGGGACGAAAAACGAGCCCGAGGAAAGGGTCGGGAACTCGTGGCCGTTGTATATACATGCATAAGCAAATACAGCGGAGGCCAGTCCATAAGAAACCTTCCACAAGAAGCCCAACCCTGAGACCCCAGGACGTCCATTGATGTTTGGTGTGGGAACGCCACGCCTTCGGTGGCAAAACCATCGAAGACAAGAAACCCAGGGCACCCTGGAGGCAAGCAGGGTGTTTCTTGGCATGTGTCTCCACTGTAACAGAAAATGGTCGGATGTCTGGGGCCAAGCGCCCCTCATGCTTGCGAATTTCCAGCGCATCGGTGTGATTTGTCTCCGTTTCTCCAAGTGGCCAGCCACGTCGGGCAGGCGAACCATTACCTGGTTCACCTAGGGATCATAAAAGTTCGGGGCCCAGGCGGGAGAATACATTTTGTTCCGGAACTATCGATGCTGGGATGTCTGGATCGCTTTCTGCCTGAAACATCCTCACAATCAGAGCTACGATGGGAACTTTGGAGGGGATAATGAAGTTCGGCCTCCCCGCCTGCTGTTTCAATTGAACCACGTCCAATCCCGCGGATACAGAGACATGTGGGGGAAGGGGGGGATGCATTATTATCCCGGGGCTGGCGTTGGGGTTAGCTATGGGCTCGCCTCCCAATCTCGAAGGGCGAATCACCCGTGGCCGAGTGACACGGATGCTGGCTGACGTGCTTGATTAAAGCGGATGCTCCTATCTTGGGGCGGCAGTGTGCCAGGGTGGGCACCCCCCTTCGAGGACCACGATCCTCCTTCATGGGGTGCCAAAATGGGCGCTCGTATCTCCAGGATCCCTCGACGACGAGACCTCTTTGGGGTACGCACTGCGCATGAGAATCGACATATGGCGTTGTTCTGGACATCCGGCCCGTCCGGGTGCGCTCGGCCATGGCTTCCGCGCACCACCTCGGAGCCACAGAGGAATAGGAGCTGCACCGGGAGGCTGGGTGTTTGTGTTTGTTGTCGCAGCGACGCGAGCGGACCACGAAGCGTTGCAGAACTTGCTGGGCCGCTGCCGAGTTAATCCACCAGCACTGTGGGCGCAGGTGGTTCAACGCGTTCGTTTTTTTAATCCACTGTTTTCCCTTCCTGGAAGGTATAAACCTGCGCCTCCTTAATATACACCCCCTTCCCCTCCGGACCGGCGGCAAACCCGAAACCATGACGACCACCCCCAACACACGCACACACAGAGACTTTTGGGCGGTCGCGGCTTCGCGCGCAGCGTCGAGGTGGAGAAATCACACACGCACACACACACACACGCAAACGCACACACATACACACACAAACAAACATACACGCACGCACGCACGCACGCACGCACACATGCATACACGCACACACACACACACTCACTTGAATACACACACACACACACACACACTTACTTCGCGGTCGTCGCGGTCGGGCGCGCCGCCATGGCGCCCAGGGCATGCGCGGAGAACCGCGCGCGCACCCCGTCGGCGAGAGGACGCTTGAGGGCAGGGAGAGACGGCCGGCCCCTCACGGGACAGCGGCCGGGAGCGGCGCCGCGGCGCCGAGGGGCAGCGAGGCAGGCGTGCAGGCGCTGGCGAGCGGCGGAGGCAGCGAAGGAGAGCGGGCGGCGGCCGCCGGGCGTGGCGCCGAGGCGGGGCGGGGCAGCGAGGGGCGGCGAGGCGAGAGCGGGGCAGCGAGGGGCGAAGCGCGCCAAAGCTGGGCGGCGAGGGGCAGCGAGGGGCAGCGGGGGGCAGCGAGGCGAGAGCGGGGCGGCGAGGGGCAGCGAAGCGCATACACGCATACACTTTTTCTCCTCCTCCTCCTCCTCCTCCGAAGTCAGCGGCGCAGAGGGTCCTCAGGCGCGAGCAGCAGATGGAAGTACGCACTGCGACCGAACATCGTCGATACCACACACAGGCACACACACACACACACACACACACGCACGCACGCACGCACGCACGCACGCACGCACGCACGCACGCACACACACACACACACACACACACACGCGCGCGCACTTTTTGGCGCCGTGGCCTTGCGCGCAGCGACAGGGCGTAGAGGGTCGAAAAGCAGCAACCGCGCCCGCGTCCAAGCCCGACCGAGCCCTCAGAGACCACTTAGGGTTCAGCAGTAAGCTGCCATAAGCATCGGGGACTGGATGGCAGGAGGGTCGGTGGAAAGACAAGACTACGGTGAGGTGAGGTGGGAGGTGCCATGAGCCAACCGGGACTGGAAGGCGAGGGGAGCGACCAATTAAGCAAAATAGAACGACAAGAAGACCAACACCGACCCGGATAGCAGGGAGGAACAATGGAGTGACGGGACTACGGTGAACAGGCGCCAAAAGCCAACCAAAAGGAAGATGGGGGCACAACCTGTACATACAACACCACCACCAACAACACCACCACCACCATCATCAGCATCACCACCATCAGCAACAACAATCACAACCACAACCACAATCACAATAACTACAACCACAGCAACAACCACAACAACACAAGCAAAACAACAACAACACAACAAAACAACAAAACAACAACAACAACAACACCAACAACAACAACAGCAGCAACAACAACAACAACAATAACAACAACAACAACAGCAGCAACAACAGCAACAACAACAACAAACAACACACAACAACAACAACAACAACAACAACAACAACAACCACAGCAACAGCATGTTAAGACTGTAATATCTTTATATATTCGCGTGCCGTCCCTACAAGATATCCCAAACCTTCGAGACCCGCCACCTTCGTCTTCGATCGTGTCCCCTTTGGGGTCTATCTTTCTTATTTGCAACGTGTATATCGTGCAGCCCCTAAGGCAGGGTAAGAGAAGACGGATGGAAGGAAGGAACAAGGGGGAGGAAGGAGGAGGGAGTACGAGGGAAAGTAGCAGGAGAGGGGGCTAGGGGCAGAAATCATGTGGCAGAACCAGACGGGCAGATCGGGCGGGTAGACCCTACCTGGCGGGCCCGGAAGGCGAGCCCAGGCTGTTTGACAGGCGGCCAGGTCGAGCAGGCGGGTTGCTGAAGCGTGCGTCCTGCATGCATCAGGGGGCCGTCTCGAGCGATAGCGCGATTTCCAAGTAAATCTTGGAAAATCCACGGCGCGAGCGAGAGTCCCGTGTGTCGAGGGCGCGGCGTCTGAGTAAATCCAGAGGAAGTCTCACGCGAGAGCGCGATTCCTGAATAAGTTGTGAGGACATCCCGCGCGAGAGCGCGATTTCTCAATAACCTGCGAGGGGCTGTTATGCGGAAGCCGTTGTTGTTGCTGTTGTTGTTGTTGTAACTTGAGGGCCAAGGGCCCAGTCTGGTGACACCTCGTTGTCCCTTGCGAAACACAAATTACGAAAACCCATGGGGGCACTTTAGTTGAAGAGTACAATGGTCACCAGATGGGGGATCAACATCCGTCATAACTTCGAATTGGGAATTCAACAACAACAACAACACCAACAACAACGACAACGACAACGACAACGACAACGACAACGACAACGACAACGACGACAACAAGCATGTTAAGACTGTTCGCTCTTCCCTTCTCGCGAGCCACTCAACACGTAGATCCTAAACCCTCGATGCCCGCCACCTTCGTCTTCGATCGTACCCCATTGGGGGTGTATCTTTCTTACCTGCAACGTGTGGTTCGTGCAGCCCCTGCGGCAGGGGACGAGAGGACGGATGATGGGAAGGGATAAGGGGGAGGGGGGAGGATGGAGCACGAGAGAAAATAGCAGGATGGGTCTAGGAGCAGAAAACACGTGGCAGAACCAGACGGTCGGATCTGGATGGTAGACCCTACCTGGCGGGTCGGAAGGCGGACCTAGACGGCCAGGTCGAGCAGGCGGGTTGCTAAAGCGCGCGCCATGCGTGATTCCTGAGTGTCGAGGGCGTGGCGTCAGAATAAACTGCAAGGATGTCCCACACGAAAGCGTGATTCCTAGAATAAACTATAAGCAGGTCTCTGGCGAGAGCGCGATTTGGGAATAAACTGCGGGGAGATATCAGGCGGATGCCGCTGTTGTTCTAAACCGGGGGCCAGGGGCACAGTTTGAGCAGGATGCCTTGCGATGTAAAAACAAAGCGAGCCCCAGGAGGGGCACTTCAATTGAACAAACACGTATTTACGCGAATGCATAAATCCTGCACAATTCGCCAGGAAGTCTCGGGCGAGAGCGCGATTCCTAAGTTAATAATGAAAAAGTCCCAGGCGAGAGCGCGATTCGAGAGCGTGGCGCCTGAATACGTTGTTAAGGAATCACAAGCAAGAGCGCGATTCTTGGATACATTGCAAGGAAGTCCCTCGCGAGAGTGCGATTCCTTTGTAAATTGCGAGGAAGTTTCAGGCGGGAGCCGTTGTTGCAAACCCAGGACCAGGGGCGCAGTTTGAGGGGGAAGACCTTCCCTGATAAAAAAAAACAAGGTGCGAGCCCAGGTAGGGGCACTTCAATTTAAAAACGTATGTTACGCGAATGCGTGAGTCCTGCATAATTCGCCCGGAAATCTCGGGCGAGAGCGCAATTTCTAAGCAAAGAATGAAGAGTTCCTAAGCGAGAGCGCGATTCCTGAATGGCGAGGGCGTGGCGTCTGAATAAATTGCGAGGGGATCACAAGCGAGAACGCGATTCTTGGATACATTGCAAGGAAGTCCCTCGCGAGAGCACGATTCCTGAGTAGATTGCGGGGAAGTACCAGGCGGGAGCCGTTGTTGTTGCAAACCCGGGGCCAGGGGCGCAGTTTGAGAGGGAAGCCCTTCCCTGATAAAAAACAGGGTGCGAGCCCACGGAGGGGCACTTCAATTGAAAAACACATGTGTCACCGGAGGGGGCGATCAGCAATGATTATTCTTCAGTAGTGAGAGTTCAAAAGCATCAACAACAATAAGACAGCAACAGCATCAACAACAAGCATGATTATACTGTTCGGTCTTCTCTGCTCGCGAACCGCTCAACACGTAGATACCAAACCCTCGATACCCGCCCCATTCGTCTTCGATCGTACCCCATTGGGGGTAGAGACCTCTCTTAACTGCAACGTGTATTTCGTGCAGCCCCTACGGCAGGGGAAGAGAAAACGGATGGAAGGAAGGGACAAGGGGGAGGGAGGAGGATGCAGAACGAGAGAAAATAGCAGGAGGGGGGCTAGGAGCAGAAAACACGTGGCAGAGCCAGACGGGCAGATCGGGCGGGTAGACCCTACCTGGCGGGTCGGGAAGGCGAGCCCAGGCTGGTCGACAGGCGGCCAGGTCGAGCAGGCGGGTTGCTGAAGCGTGCGTCCTGCATGAATGGCAGGAAGTCTCGAGCGACAGCGCGATTCCCAAATAAATCGTATGGAAATTTAACAACGAGAGCGTGACTCCTGAATGACGAGGGCGCGGCGTCTGAATGAAGTGCGAGGAAGTCCACAGCGGGAGCGCGATTCCTGTATAGATTGTGGGGACGTCCCGCGCGAGAGCACAATTTGGGAACAAACTGTGAGGAAGTATCCGGCGGGAGCCGTTATCATTCTAGCTCGGGGCCCAACAACGAAGTTAGGTGAACCCTCATTTTCCCTTATTAAAACATGCGAGTCCAGTGCAATTGAAACACAGAATGGTTACCAAAGGGGGGATCAACAATAACCATCATCTAGAAATGAGACTTCAACAACCACAACAACAGCAGCAGCAGCAACAACGGGTGGGGGGGTCAGCGCGGGGGTGGGGGGGTCCAAGAATCGAGGGGGGGGGGGGAGCTCGAGCGAGGACGGGGGGGGGGGGTCGAGCTCAAGCACGGGGGGGGGGTCCAAGGAGGAAACTCGAGCGGGGACGGAGAGGGGGGGTCGAGCTCAAGCGGGGGGGGTCAGCGCGGGGGGGGGTCCAAGAATCGAGAGGGGGGGGGGGGGAGCTCGAGCGAGGACGGGGGGGGTCGAACGGAGGGGGGGGGGTCGAGCTCAAGCGGGGGGGGGGGTCAGCGCGGGGAGGGGGGGGTCCAAGAATCGAGGGGGGGAGGGGGGAGCTCGAGCGAGGACGGGGGGGGGGGTCGAGCTCAAGCGGGGGGGGGTTCCAAGAAGGAAGCAAGAATCGAGGGGAGGGGGGGGGGCTCGAGCGAGGACGGGGGGAGGGGGTCGAACTCAAGCGGGGGGGGGGTTCCAAGGAGGAAGCTCGAGCAGGGACAGAGGGGGTGGTCGAGCTCAAGCGGGGGGAGGCGGGTCCAAGAAACCGGGGAGGGCAGCGGGGGGAGGGGGGACGTCGTCGTCATCATCGTCCGTCGTTGACCCGGTCGTCGGTCGTCGTCGTCGTCGTCGTCATCGTCCGTTCCCACACGCATCGTGAACGCCCCGGATCGGCGGCACTGGCCAGAGGCCATTACAATATACACCCCTGTCCTCTTCCTCCTCCTGCTCCTCCTCCTCCTCCTCCTCTTCCTCCTCCTCCTCCGTCTCCGTTTCCGTTTCCGTCACCGTGTCCGTCTCCGTGTCCTCCTCCTCCTCCTCCTCCTCCTCCTCCTCCTCCTCCTCCTCCTCCTCCTCCTCCTCCTCCTCTTCGTCCCACCTCCTCCCCTGGGTCTGGAGGGGGGAACAAAGGCCGCGAGCGGTCAAGAGCGACCAAGGTGCCCCAGGATGGCCTCAAGAGGGGGCCCAGGTAGCCCAAGATGTCCTCCAAGACGGCACAAGGAGGCTCAAGATCGTTTCCAACATGCCTCCAAGAACGCCGCCGGGAGACAATAATTGGTAACTGCATTCAAATCCTTTAGCTTCCGACGGGCTTCTCATACCTCACTATGACTCCAAGATGGCCCAAGAGGGCCCCTAGAAGGCCCGAGAGGGGTTCCAAGGCGGCACAATAATGCCCAAGAGCGCCACATAAGATCATCAAGAGGCGATGTGTCGGTCACCGGCCAGGGATTCCGGGGGAGGCGTCATCGAGACCCCCACACCCTCTGGTCACAAGATGACTCCTAGATGGCGTCGGATAGCTCAACCTGGCCTACAAAAAGCGCAACATGGTCAAGGTTTGCTCCCAATACAACGCCCAGCATGACTCCACGAGGCCCCGACATGGCTCCAAGTGGCCACGGTGCCTCCCAGAAAATCTCCGGAAAGGCCAGCAGCTTTCCAAACTCGTACAAGAAACAATGACGTTTGCCTTCCTGCCTTTTCGCGCTGGACTGGCGCTTGAGACCTCAAGATGGCCCCAAAGAGCCCCGAGAAACTATGATTGAGGGCTTCGATAGGGGGACCCTTATTGAGGGCCCCCGATCTTTGATCGCTGGCCTCAAAGAGGGCCCCAAAAGAGCGCCAAGCGAGCCCCAGGAGAGTCTCAAAGGCGTCCAATATGGCCCCCAGAGGGCCCAAGCAAGCTGCCAAGAGGCCCCCATGTCGAAAGGTAAGAGAATGCATTATGGATGACTCCTGGGTCTGATCGGGCTGATCCTGAGCTTTGGTCTGACGGCTGCCCACCTCTTTGTTCCACTGCTGGCTCCTACACGTCTCAGATCGAGGCAACTCGCCTGGGCACTGTTTCTGGGCGGGCGGGTGGGAACACTTTTTCGTTCGCAAGCGCGCCGGGATGCCGGGCGCCGTCAAGAAACGCGGCTGACTAGCAACGGCCTAAATTCCGCGGCACGATGGGGGAACGAAAACAAGCGGAAAACGAGGCGAACAACGCGGAGGAAGAAGCGAAGAAAGAGCACACAGGAGCGAGCTGCGCTGCGGCTCAGGAGACGTGGAAGACAAGGGAGAATCACCGGTCGAGGTGCAACACCAAAATGGCGAAATTCATGCTGTCCACGAGCTCGAGGAAGGCGACCACGGACATGCGGGTGGGAATACGCGAAGTGTCAAGAACTGTGCACCAGACAAGCAAGGAAAAGAAGAGGACGGCTGCGGAGAAAGGCTGCAAGAGGGAATGGGAGCGGCACAGGAGGCCAGAAACACACGTGGCCGAGCTCACGTGTGGAGCAATCGGAAGCCACACGTTGACACGCACGTGGAGGGCTGGCGTGCCCCCTCTTGGCTGCTCGCACAGGGGGGTGGGGGGAGGGGGGACGGTTTCTTAGAAGGAGGCTGCTCCTTAGAAGGCACCAGCCCTGCATCTGCAGACAAGGGCTGCGCCTTCTGAGAGGCAGGGATGCTTCTAGGAAGCCTTCCCCCCTCCCCCTGCCCCTCTCTGCGCGTGGCCGACCGCGGCCACACGAGGGCCAGGAGACGGAGAGACACGAGGCCGGATGCGGGTCCAGCTCTCGCCCGGGCCAGCCTCGCGGCGAGCCCGATTGCACGAGGAACCACCGCCCCACCAGACGACTGACGTAAACAGGCCACTGCAAAGCGTCCTCCTCCCTCCTCCTCCTCCTCCCTCCTCCTCCTCCTCCTCCTCCTCTTCCTCCTCCTCCTCCTCCTCCTCCTCCTCCTCCTGCTCCTCCTCCTCCTCCCCCTCCTCCTCCTCCTCCTCCGCCTCCTCCCCCTCCCCCCGAGGATCGCTGGACCCTCGCATTGCTTCCATCGCCAGCGGCTGCTGGTCGCCGCGGCCGGCTCCCTTCCCGCTCGGGGGCACCATGATCCACCCGACGGACTTCCAGCACTCGATGAGGCCGCGCAGGTACATGGCCACCCTGCGGAGCTCCTGGCCGGCGACGCGGCGGGATCGGGAGGGCGCGGCGCCGAAGAGCGGACCCCGGGGGCCCGAAGCCGAGGGAGGGCGTCGGGAATGAAAAAACCACGCACCGGCGGAGGTCTGGGAGCTATCGTGCGCAGCCTTCACACTCCAACACGTGGCGCAGGCGCGAGTGACGAGGGGTCGAGATCGAGGAGGGCGGACCAGGGCTCCCCGCGCGCCGAAGCGCCCGCGGACGGGGCGAGGCTGGAGCCGAGGCCCCCCCCCCCGAGACGGGCACTGCGGCACTCCGACGGGCACCCTACTGCGCCTCGGGGAGGGCGATACGAGAACGGCGCTCGTGCACCGCACCACGTTCGGACTCCTTTCCGGCCTCGCTCCAACGCGATGCGGCGCATAGTATATCAGATCTCAGGGCCTTGGACCTATGCACCATCAGGTTCCTGGGCCGATGACCGACGACGCCTCAGGAGGCGCCGACGCGGTACGGTGTAAACACGTCTTCCGCGGAGACGAGGGGGCACGGACGAGCAAGAGAGAACGGCGGGGGGAGGCATAGCATCACGAATGAGCGAGACTGAAGCTGAACGGACTCCTGCCGCAAATCGGCGACAGAACGTCGGAGGGCACCGGGGTCGAGCACAGAGAAGTGTAGGAGAAGGAGGAGGAGGAGGGGCACAAGACCCCCGGGAAGGAGAGGAGAGGGGTCCGCGACCCTACTCCACCACTCGGCACGCCCGAAATGGGCACGATGCCCAACAGCCAACGTTGTCCAAAACCCGTAGCGGTTACTGTTGGGCAGGCGACTTTTTGTCTCAAGTGGTCCACGCCCGCGGCGCTACCGACAGCGAGTCCTGTTCAAAATGGTCCAGAGCTGCTGTCCCAGACCCCCGACGCCATGATTTATACATGACTCAAGGAGCTCAAGGACACACAAATAAATACACACAAATAAAATGATCCCCCATATTTTCCCATATTTTCTGGGTTTTTGTCTTCCCCACCACTTCCCATATTTTCCCATATTTTCCTGGGAATCGACGATTAATTGTGTCTGTGTGTTTCTTTCCCTCCTGATTCTCATCCTAAGCCATTGTTTGACAGCCCCTAGTCCCAGCGAGGGCACCCAGAGGCGCCAAGAGTACGAAAAAAAAAACCCGCCACGACTTGTTGCCACGACTCGAGGAGGACTGGGTCGGCAGGAGAGCCCAGAATCGAATCGATAAATCGGATCGGCGATCGAACTGAATCGGATCGGCGGAAATCGGCAACCGAGTCGGAAAAAGTCGAATCGGCGGAAATCGGCAGGCTCGTAGGCCTCCAATGAGAAATCGGAGCCCAAATCGAAATCTCAAGCCGAATCGAATCGGGATCGGAAGCCATCGAAATCGAATCGAATCGAATCGGAGGAATCGAAACGAGCCCTGGGTCGGTCTTCGCCCCTCCTCGTGGAAACTTTAGAATGGGCACCAGCACCAACACTGGGTGTTGCATCCACCGAATGTGAAGATGATCCTGGGGATGCCAGAATATGACCATCATCACCGAGATCGGGATCATTTTCACTGGATGGAGGCACGCCGCCGATATTAGTGTTGGTGTCGACCTCCAGGCCCCCGACAACCTCTCAGACTACCTACCAGACCATCCCAACCCAACCCGAAAACCCGAATTTCGGGCTGGGGAAGGGTACGGGTTCAATACGTGTTGCTGAATTCTCCTGGACGCCCCCCCTTCCACTGGGAATGGAAGGCGCACAGGGGCCCTCGGGTTGAGTTGTGCTGGTTTGGTGGGTGGTGACTCTCCGTGCCTCGCCGAGCCTGGCCGCTCTGCGGCGGCGAGCTCCGAGCCTTGCCTTCGCCGATCCACGATTCGGGCAATTCGATGGCCCGCGGGGGTACGGCTCGGGGTTCGCCGAGCGCGTGGCCAAGTCCTGGTGTAGCCCGAGCAGGGCCGAACCGCGCCTGGCCGCTCTGCGGCCAGCGGGCTGGCCCGCCGGCCAGCGCCCAGCCGAGGCGCCTCGCGACCGAGCTCCCCTGCCTAGCCGCGCGCGCGAGGGCCGAGAGCCATCAGGGCGCCTCCCAGCGCCACTAGGAGAAGGTGGAGGAGGAGGAGGAGGAGGAGGAGGAAGAGGAAGAGGAAGAGGAAGAGGAGGAGGAGGAGGAGGAGGAGGAGGAGGAGGAGAGGAGGAGTGAAAAAAAAAAAGGAAGAAAAAAGAGGGGA
>CAUYUJ010002181.1:0-32500 GCA_963575745.1 Prorocentrum cordatum
TCTGTGTGTCTGTGTGTCTGTGTGTCTGTGTGTCTGTGTGTCTGTGTGTCTGTGTGTCTGTGTGTCTGTGTGTCTGTGTGTCTGTGTGTCTGTGTGTCTGTGTGTCTGTGTGTCTGTGTGTCTGTGTGTCTGTGGTCTGTGTGTCTGTGTGTCTGTGTCTCTGTGTGTCTGTGTGTCTGTGTGTCTGTGTGTCTGTGTGTCTGTGTGTCTGTGTGTCTGTGTGTCTGTGTGTCTGTGTGTCTGTGTGTCTGTGTGTCTGTGTGTCTGTCTGTCTGTCTGTCTGTCTGTCTGTGTGTGTGTGCGTGCGTGCGTGCGTGCGTGCGTGCGTGCGTGCGTGTGTGTGTGTTGTGTTGTGCGTGGTGTGTTTGTCCCGCGCCTGAAGATGCTCTGCGCCGCCGACTCAAAAAGCGTGTGATTGTCTGTGTGTGTGCATCCGCGTGCGTGTGCGTGTGTGCGTGTGTGCGTGTGTGTGGGTGTGGGTGTGTGTGGGTGTGGGTGTGTGCGTGTGTGGGTGTGAAGGTGTGAGGGTGTGCGGGTGTGGGTGTGCGGGTGTGCGGGTTTGCGTGTGTGTGTGTGTGTGTTCATGCCTCTCTCTCTCTCTCTCGTTCTCTCTGTCTCTCGCTGTCTCTGTCTAAACAAGTGTGTATATATTTGTATACAGATATATCTACGGACTGCTCACTCTCTCGCTGCTGACAGCTGCATTTACGTCTGCACGTTCGTGGCTCTGCGTCCACCTCCGCGTTCCTGCCTCCACGCTTCCTTGCGATTCCATATGTCCCGATTCTGGGCCTGTGGCACCGTCACTAATCTGTTATCGTTATTCATGTTCTGCTCATCTCCACCGCTGTGCCGCAGGCATCAACCAATGGAGTCTCTTAACATGGCATATCGTGAAAACTCGCTACGGGACTCCAACCTCCACTTTCTGGGCTGAACATGTCGCCCGTGATTCGCCGCGCGACTTCTCCCGGGCCCGAGGCCTCGGGAGCGCGTTTCGGAACTCAAGCCCCCAACATGTCCTCAGATGGTCTCAGAGGGGGGGGAGGGACCTCGTCCTGGGACGTTCTCGGGGGCCTGTTGGGCGCGTCTTGGGGCCTCTGGGGGTCGCCCCAAGAAGCCGGAAGCGTTGCATAGCATTCTCGACTTGGCGGTCACCAGGGCGTCTGACGACGCAACGAGGCTCCCAATCCAAGACGCCCCCAAGAGGGCCTCGGGCCAGGGGCGGTCCAAAAGGTGGACTCGACTGGGCCACAGGAGGCCCTCCCCATGCCCACGACACAGCCACCCCAAACAGGACACCAAAGGTTTCCAAGAGGCCTCCCCGGAGACCCCCAATAAGCTCCCTAGAGGCCTGCAAGAGGTCCCCACCAGCCCGAGAGACCCCAAGAGGCATCCGAGAGGCCCTTAGTCCACGACGTGGGCATGGTGGCAGGAAAAGGTGAAAACCACAAAAAACGACTGGCTCCATGGTACCCTCAAATGTCTTCATTGTCTCATCCGTGTTCTCCGTCGTACCCTTACATCTGCTCCCTCCCGTCCTTTTCCGATCCATGTTCTTGCGGGGCGACTTCCGCGCAGTGGTGGACCCACAACCCGTACACTGCATTGAAAGATACCGAGGGCATATTGAAGGCGATCGACCAAAGACACGCCCACCTGGATGGGCCCATCCGCTGCGGACAACGCATGATGCGACTGAGCTATCTTAGAACGGTGCACCCAAAAGGCCTGCTGGACGTTTGTCGCGACTGGCCGGGTCACACGATCGAGAAGAAGAAAAGAAGAGGGACGGTGACGACGACGGAGACGGAGGAGGGGAGCGAGGCGGAGGAGATAGAATGGAGAGGGGGGGTCGCGGGATTGACGCGGACAAACCGAGCGAGATCGGGGGAAGGAAGAGAGGGAAAGAAGAAAGGGAGAGGGATGAGAGGGAAAGAGAAGAGGGAGACAAACTCAAACAGCAGTGCAAGGTACCACGGACTCATCCGTTGGAGTTACCACGGACTCCATCTGGCAGCCATGTCCAGTGCGTTCCAATATGGCGTACACGAGGTTATCCAGCACACGCGCCCACTGACAGGCACGCGCGTTGGCCCCACGACGCGAAAAAAAGCGGGGCTGTGCATTTCAGCCAGGCCCAAATGGCAAAAGCGCCCAACAATGGAAAGTCTAAAGAGCAATGGTGGTACAGGTGTGGGTGAGGATACACTCGCTCACACGCACACGCTTTGACATCATCATGAACATATTCATTCCATTCCGCATCGTTTTCTTTCACCCGTTCATTATAATCAACATCCTCGCCGTATCCCTCCACATCACCATCCGCATCATCGTGATCATGATCATGTGCACGATCATGATCAGCATCATCACCATCATCATCACCCTCATCATAATAATCGCAATCACCACCACCAGCATCATCATCAGCATCGTCGTCATCCTCATAATCAGCAGCAGTACCCTCCTCCTCCTCCTCGTCATCATCCTCCTCTCACTATCAACACCATCCTCATCATCACCATCACCACCATCACCACCATCATCACCATCATCACCACCATCCGTCTTATTATTATTAGTATTATTGATATTGGTATTGGTAGTGTTAATAAAATTGTCGTTATTATTATTATACTGTCATTCGTATCATTACTACTATTAATACAAGTATTAATCTTATTGTTAGTATTATTTGTATTATTACTATGTTTGATATTATTTTTGATAATATCATTAATATCATAGTATTATTATCATTATAATTATTATCTACTAGGCGTGGCCACGAGTACAACGTGACCGCGAACACACCTGCAGTGGCCCTCACACCCACCCGCACGCCACCCCACCATAAAGATCATCTCTCCCCTCGCGAATACAGCGTCAACGACGACGACGACGACGACGGCGACGACGGATGTACGATCCAGTTGGCACGCGAGTGCTGTAACGGGCGGGACGAGTCGGGTCGGGCGGAAGAGGTTCTGCACGCATGCGCAGGAAACGCTAGTCGGTGGAATCGGTGGATCGGGTCGCATATTATTATTATTATTATCACTATTGCTCTCATTAAGATGAGTATTACGACGATTATTCGTATCATTAATATTAGCGTTCATACTTTTATGTTGCTAGTATGATCGTCATCGTTCTCATCATCGTGGTATACATACCCAGTAGCAGCATCATCGTCGTCGGCGCCGTCGTCAGCAGTATATCATCAGTAGCATCATGAACATCATCATGTGGCGGCCGAAATTACGACCCACACGAGTTCAGAGCGCGCGCTGAATTGGCCTGGGTTTGAAACTTACCCCGAGGCGTCCCGAAGACGGCGCAACGAGCCCCCAAAGACAACGCGATCTCTCCGAGAGGCCCCAAGAAGCCTCCAAGAAACGTTCCGAAATACTTTTTGGTCTGCGGGTCGAGAGCGAGCTTCTTCCGGTTAAGAGCTAGGCGGGCCGCGCAAAGCACGAATTGGGGAGACAGAGCGCGGGCGGGCGGGGCCTCGGGCGGCCGGAGGGCGCGGGGTGCAGGCGGCGCTGAAGAGCTTGCACAAGAAAAGGTACGTCTTGGACAAGAGCCGGAGGCGAAGTCCCGGAGGGAGAGCGAAGTGCCGTTGCCGTCGACGGCGCGTCAAAATCACCATCCTCAAGTGCTGCGTGCGGAAGGATGTAACCAGGTCGACGTCCGGGGGGTAGAGGTACACCACGTAGGCGAAGAGCAACAGGTGCCACCAACTGGCGAAGAGAGGCCCAGGAGATGAGGATGACCACGAAGACGATGTGCATCGTTGTGCCACCGGGTGGTCGGTAGCGGCCTGTGGTGGTAGTCCAATCCACGTCCACGAAACAGCCAAGAGGTACGGCCAGAAGCAGGGCCGTCTGTGTCCGCATGGCCGAGGGCCGGGCCTGAGCCGCGCTGCCCAGGGTACGCGGGGCCGCCGAAGCGGCAAGGTGCAGTGCCAGGCACCGGGCCGGAGCCGCGCTGTGCCGGGCACCGCCGCCATGGGAGGGGGGAGAAGCGAGCGGGGGGGGAAGAAGCGAACAGGGAGGAGAGAGGTCGGCGTCCCGCATCAGCCGAAGTCGCGCCAGCATACACCGAGGTGCTCACGTGGGGACAAGCCCCAATGCGTACAGGTAAGACACGAGGTCCCAACGCGGCGGGCGTGTCACGCACGTCGCTGGCGCACCAATGCGTCGCAGGTGGGTACAGGGGGGACACAGAGTCCCAGATCCTTGAATCTCCTTCAGCCGATGGGTACACGTTCCAAGATACACCCAGAGGCCCGAAAACGCGAACCATTGAAACACCTGCGAGAAATCAACGTTGTTTGCTCCCGAGGCCGTTCGGCTTGAGTTCGCCCCTGGAAGGCTTCAGAGGGTCCCAAGAAGCCCGCGAGGCGGCGCCAAACCGTCCCAGGAGAGCACCCAGCTGGCCCCGCGACTGCCCGAAAGCCCTCCAAAACGGTCCAAGAAGGCTCCCCGACGGCCCCGAGACCGAGGAAACGAGGTCGAATTTCAGACCCACGCAAATTCAGACTGCGCGCTGAACTGGCGCGGGCCTCAAATCAGCTTCGTCCACGCTGCCTGCGCCGCTGATTGGCACAGTGGCGCGCTACCCGCACGATATCAGCATCCACCTGCCATTCAATCCAATCACACGCAATCCAAAGCAAGCATGAGCATCACCAATGCTACCCGTCTGCACATGCGGGTTAGCCTCCACACTGGAGAGCCACCCTAAACAATACAGGCAATGCGTTGCCTAATTCTCGGGCGCACAAGGAAGACAGCACGGCGGCGTTTATGCCAGGCAAGCATCCGCGTCGGGGCTGGCTCCACCTTCCCGCACCCTCTCACAGAAATGCGCGGTGCGTGCAAAACGTGAAAGGGTGTCATCAGCCCATGTCCCCGCACTCCTGAAACTGAATGTTCGACTGTCTATCCGCAGCACCTGCTCATCCCTCCTCACTTCCTTATACTCTTTCCTTCTCCTCCTCTCCCTCCTCCTCCTCCTCCTCCACATTCGTCCCTCCTCCATGGAATCATGCAATGGTTCTGGAATTTCTGAGTTCGGGACACCTCCTCTCCATACTCCACGCCAAAAGCCTCACGCAGAATTGTTCGCCCATGCTCCGAATTGTCCAGTCACCCACTTAAGGGCAGCCGCAACCGAGAGGACCGTGATATTCAGGGGGGAAAGGGGAATAAGGAGGAGGGTGCGAGAAAAAGGGGGAGGGAGGAGGAAGGGGAGGCGAAGGTGGACGGGGAGGATGAGTGGACACTGTCCTGGGATGGGGACGAGGAAGAGGAGGAGGAGGAGGAGGAGGAGGAAGAGGAGGAGGAGGAGGAGGAAGAGGGGAGGAGGAGGAGGAGGAGGAGGAGGAGGAGGAGGAGGACGCTCAGCGCGTCGGCGAGAAGTACGACCGAGAGCAGCACCACAAGGGTGTCGAGCACGACCGAGACCAGCAACACCACTACGCCCAGCACGTCGGTGAGCAGTACGACTGAGAGCAGCACCACGAGGGTGACGAGCACGGCCGACACCAGCAGCACCGCCACGCCCAGTGCGTCGGCGAGCAGTACGACTGAGAACAGCACCACCACGCCCAGCACGTCGGCGAGCAGTATGACCGAGAGCAGCACCACGAGGGCCACGAGCGCGAACGAGACCAGCAGCACCACTACGCTCAGCACGTCGGCGAGCAGTACGACCGAGAGCAGCACCACGAGGGTGACGAGCACGACAAGTATCAGCAGCACCACTACGCCCAGCACGTCGGCGAACAGTACAACCGAAAGTAGCACCACGAGTGGGACGAGCACGACTGCCACCAGCAGCACCACTACGCCCAGCACGTCGGCGAGCAGAACGACCGAAAGCAGCACCACGATTGGGACGAGCATATCTGGCACCGGCAATACCACTACGCCCAGCATGCCGGCGAGCAACACGACCGAGAGCAGCATCACGAGTGTGGAGAGCACGACCGGTACCAGCAGCACTGCCTCGCCCAGCGCGTCGTCGAGCAGAAGGACCGAGAGCAGCACTACGAGGATGACCAGCACGACCGAGACCAGCAGCACCACCACGCCCAGCACGTCGGCGAGCACTATGACCGAGAGCAGCACCGCGAGGGTAACGAGCACGACTAGTACCAGCAGCACCACTACGCCCAGCACGTCGGCGAGCAGTACGACCGAGAGCAGCACCACGAGGGTAACGAGCACGACCGAGACCAGCAGCACCACTACGCCCAGCAAGCCGGCGAGAAGTGCGACCGAGAGCAACACCGCGAGGGTGACGAGCACGACCGAGACCAGCAGCACCACCACGCCCAGCACGTCGGCGAGCAGTGCGACCGGGAGCAGCACCACGAGGGTGACGAGCACGACCGAGACCAGCAGCACCACCACGCCCAGCACGTCGGCGAGCAGTACGACCGAGAGCAGCACCACCAGGGCCACGAGCGCGAACGAGACCAGCAGCACCACTACGCTCAGCACGTCGGCGAGCAGTACGACTGAAAGCATCACCACGGGGGTGAGGAGCACGACCGGTACCAGCAGCATCACTACGCCCAGCACGTCGGCGAGCAGTACGACCGAGAGCAGCACCACGAGGATAGCGAGCACGACCGAGACCAGCAGCACCACTATGCCCATCACAACGGCGAACAATACGACCGAGAGCAACACCACGAGAATGACGAGCACGACCGAGACCAGCAGCACCACTACGCCGAGCACGTCGGCGAGCAGTACGACCGAGAGCAACACCACGACGGCGACGAGCACGACAAGTACCAGCAGCACCACCACGCCCAGCACGTCGGCGAGAGTACGACCGAGAGCAACACCACGAGTGGGACGAGCACGAGACGTACCAGCAGCACCACTACGCACACCACGTTGACGAGCAGTACAACCGAGAGCAGCACCAGGAGTATGACCAGCTCGCGAGCAGCACCGCTACGCCCAGCACGACGGCGAGCAGTACGACCGAGAGCAGCACCACGAGGGTGACGAGCACGACAAGTATCAGCAGCACCACTACGCCCAGCACGTCGGCGAACAGTACAACCGAAAGTAGCACCACGAGTGGGACGAGCACGACTGCCACCAGCAGCACCACTACGCCCAGCACGTCGGCGAGCAGTACGACTGATAGCAGCGCCACGAGTATGACGATCACGACCGAGACCAGCAGCACCACCACGCCCAGCACGTCGGCGAGCAGTTCGACAAAAAGCAGCACCACAGTGACGAGCACGACCGGGGTCAGCAGCACCGCCACGCCCAGCGCGTCGGCGAACAGTACGACCGAGAGCAGCACCACGAGCGTAAAGAGCACGACTGTTACCAGCAGCGCGGGCACGCCCAGCACATCGGTGAGCAGTACGACCGAGAGCAGCACCGCGAGTGTGACGAGCACGACCGACTTCAGCAGCACCACTACGCCGAGCACAGCGGCGAGCGGTACGACGGAGAGCAAAACCACGAGTGTGACGAGCACGACCGATACCGGCAGCACCACTAGCACCATTACGCTCAGCACGTCGGCGAGCAGCACGGGCACAGGTATAACCATGAGTGTTCCGAGCGAGCCCAACACCAGCAACACCACTACGTGGGCAGCAGCGGTGAGAGCAGCAACGCGAGTGTTCAGAGTGCGACTGGTACCAACAAGACCACTAGGCCCAACACGACGATAAGCATTACAAGCACGACCAATACCAGCAGCATCATGCTTCACGGCAACATTGCAACTAGCGGCACCACATTGACCAGCACGACGGGCACCAGCAGCGCCACGTTCAGCAGCACAATCACTGGTGGGACCAGGGGAACTTGCTGCGCCGTCCCCGAAAGGGCGTTGCGCCTGTTCTGGCACGCCCGCGGACGGTCGCAGGTGCTTGCGGCCTTGCTGTTCTGGGCGCTCTCGGCATGGAATGCCGCCGGCCATCAGGGGAGTGCAGGATGTCAGCCGGAGCCGACTCGGCAGCTGCCAATCCCCCTCACAATGCTGTGCCTCGCAGGCCATCTCACGTGCGCTCTCGCGGTGCTCACCTGTCTCACTGTGGACCTGCTGCTTGCCATGCTGACAATCGGGCGGCGCCTCATGGCCAGGCCCTCCAAGGCGTGCGGACTCGTGCCTCGTGCAGAAGTATGGCAAGAACTACGCTCTCGCGATCATCCTCCTCGTTAGTTGCCTGCTGGCCGCTGCGCTTGCCGGAGCTGCTGTCGGCGCCGCCAGCTACACGATGACGTTGGCCACGGCGACATTGAGTGCCCCGACGCCTCGGGCTCCTCGTCGCCACGGCTGGACGCAGCTCGAAAACCTGGCCAGAAAGAACCAAGCTCACGGGATGGCGCCAGCTGCAATGGCCGCGACGTCGAGCGAGCTGGGCCTCGACTGCACGCCGGGGCGCCCCGGGGAAGGCCCTGGCGCGGCCGCGGCCGCCACGGCGGACGATATGGACACGAATGCGCCAACCGACGCTGGGCCCCTCGAGGCAAGACGCGGGCGGATTCGGGTGCAACGAACTAGCGAAGCCTCCCGCTCTGGCACTGCAGCTGCCGCTGGGCCTGGCGCCCTGCCAGACGACGCTGCCGGGCAACGGTCGCGGCGACGGCCGCGAGAGGACGCCGCGACGTGGTGCGCCGCGCTCCGGACGGGCAGAGCAGCTACGCGCGCGATGTGTACTTCCATTATACCGCCGCAGGCGATCCGCTGTCCCACAAGCATTGCGCCGCAGAGCCCCGTCGCCTGCTTGGAGCGCGCTCTTGTCTGCGCCCAGACCAGCAACGCTGCCCTGGAACTGGCCGATGACCTACCTTTTGTACTCAAAAGAGAAGTTGAACACAAATGGGCCGCCGTCGTCACCGCGCCGGCGCCGCCTGCGCCAGCCGACGCGCAACTCCAACTCGACGCGGCCAGGCGCGCCAGCAGCGACACCAACGCCGAATGGGCGGACGCCATCACGCCAGAAATGGCCCAACAACCAGTGCCCACGGCCGCCCATATACCGCCGCACGCTCGCGGGGCGGTGGTCGCCATCATAACGGAGCACACGAAGGCTTTCGCCCGCGAGATCCACCGCGGCACCCCGGAGCCCATCACCAAGGCGGCCAAGCGTTGGTTCATGCCCCCTAAGCTGCTGCTCGGGCACGCCAACCTCCGAGGCGGCAGCAGAGGCAACGCGCAGCTCACCACTGCTCTGTTCCTCCGGGCCTCGGAGATCAGGGAGCACTGCGAAGCGCAGCTTTGGGGCGCCGCCCTTGACTCCGCCCCGCCTCCTTTGCGCGCCAGGCGGAGGACTACCGCAGAGCACGACGTTACGGCGGCGCGCAAACTCGCGGAGGCAGGCGCCGCGGGCAAAGCTACGAGAGCCCTCCGCGAAGCACTCGAAATTGCCGGAGACCAGTTGGCCCTTCAAGCCGCGCCGCAGCTCTTCCCACGCCGTCGAGCACAGCCACCAGCCGCCCACGACGAACAGGACGACGAGCAGCAACTGTTCGAGCTACACTTCGCCAAAGCCTTGCGGGCCGCACCAAAACGAAGCGCAGCTGGGCCCGACGGGTGGCGGTGCGAGCACTTCCAACTCGTCCAAACTGACCTGTCCGCTCAGTGTGCCCTGGCCACAGCGGGCGCATCACTAGCCCGCGGCACCCTCCCGCAGGAAGCGCAGGAACTGGCGACGGCCGCCCGCCTCCTCCCGCCCGCCAAGAGCCCCACCCGAATCCGCCCCATCAACCTCGCCAGCCCGCTCCGCCGTCTCGCGTCCAAGGCGGTCAAGGAAATGGCGGCGGACGAGGTCGCCGAGGGGCTTCGCGGCAAGCAATTCGGGTACAATCGCACGGCTGGGGCGGAACTGGTCCACAAGCGCGTGTCCACTGCCCTCCGCGTCCGCCTGGACTGCGCCGTGCTCTCTCTGGACGCTGCAGACGCCTTCCAGAACCTGAGCAGGGTGTACATCAACGAAGGCATCGATGCTCACTGCCCAAAACTCCGCCGGTGGGCAAGAGGCTTCCTGCCGGACGCCGGGCAGGTCGTCCACCACGACACCGTGGGCAGAAGGCACACTTGGAACCAAACGACGGGCATCTTCCAGGGGTGCGGCATGGCCACCATGCTCTTCTGCCTCGGACTCGAGTCCTCGAGAGGGCCAAACACCGACTCGGAGCAGCAGGTACGCAGCACGAGTTTTGTCGGCTACATCGACGACCTCACCATCCTTGCGAAGCCTGAAGACCTGCCCACCATCTACGCAGCCTGCACCAACGCACTGAGCCAAGCCGGCCTCCAAACACGCGTCGACAAATGTGAGGTGTGGGCGAGGAATCCTGCCGCGATGCCAGCGGGCCTACCCGTGCCGCGAGTAGAACAGCCCGCGATCTTACGACAACACCCCGACGGCTACTCCGGCCTGGCACCGACACCGGTAACCGCCGACCAGCACGCCGAGGAGGGCAGCCTGCACTCACCCGCCTCGCCGCGACTGCAACGCCAACGAACCAGGAGGACGACTGCCATGGCCAGACTCATGGACCTTCACAAAGCCGGCCAAGACGTTCAGACGTCTCCGGTACTACTACGAACCCTCACTGTAGGAGACATGACGCGGCACATGCGCACCACCGGGGTTCCCGCCCAAACGGCGACCCAGCTCGACGCAGACCTACTCAGCACGCTGGAGGAGCTAGTGCAAGCGCACGACCTCACAGCGGAGCGGCCTCCGCGACAGAGATGACCTTCTCCATTATTGCCCGGGCTTGAGACCGGCGCTCCACCGCCCCCGGAGCACTGTCAACGCGCTGACACAGGAAGAGGCAGCGCAGCAGGCGCCCGACACGGGGCCGCCCGACACCACCCAGCGGCGCTGTACCAGGCATAGGCGGCACACAGAGTGGACGCAGTGGCTACGACGCACCAAGACGGAACCGCGCCAACGGGCCTGGGCTCTTAGCACGACAGGCAAGGGAGCAGGCGCGTGGCTCGGGCCGCCCACGCGGCCCGACCACCACCTCGCTGACGCCCACTTCAGGATGGCCGTGAGACACAGACTCGGAGGTCTTGTACGCGCAGCTGACGGCCCCTGCCCCTTCAGAAAGGAGGACAGAACCCTCTGCGCCGGCACCGTCGGCACTAACGGACGCCGCGCGCTTTGCTGCTCCTATGGCGGCTTCATGGTTAAGAGGCACAACGACCTGCGCGACGCCGTCGCGCGAGCCCTACGTGAAGCCGGCATTTGCGACGTCGCAGTCGATCCATGGATTCGCCCGCCCGCCGGGCCGGGCAATCCAGGTCTCCGCGAGGACCTCAGGTGCACCGACAGTGACGGCCAGTGGGCTTATCTTGACCTAAGGATCGTGCATCCCGCCTCGCAGCAGAGCCTGCAGGCCGGAGGGGCCCGCGCCCAAGGCACCGCTGCGAGACTGGCCGAACAGGCCAAGCGCCGCAAATACAACGGAGCCGCTGGTTCCCAGCCCCTCGGCTTCGAAGTTTCGGGAGCCATGGTCGAGCCCACCCAGAAATGGCTCGCGCAGCACGTGCTTGAGGGTCCTGGGCGACAGGAGACTCTCAGCACTCTCCACCGGTCCATTGCCGCCTGCGAGGTCCGGGAGGTGGCGCGCACGCTCATCAGCGCTGCCTGAGGTGGTCGTCGGGCCAGCCAGCGCGCCTAACGCAAGGGTCTGGTGGCTCGCACCCCTGGGCCTGGAACTGGCGGCCTAGCGCGACGACGGCGCCGGCGCGAGGACAGCGCTTCTGCAGGAGGACGCACGAGGACAGCACTAGCACGAGGACTGCGCGAGGACAGCACTAGCACGAGGACAGCACTAGCACGAGGACGGCACTGGCACGAGGACAGCACTAGCACGAGGAGGGGAAGGGGCGCCGAGGAGGCGCGCCGAGGAGGAGCGGCGAGGCCAAGGAGGAGGAACGCCGAGGAGGAGCGCCGAGTAGGAGCGGCGGGAGCGGGCGGCGTCGGCGGCGGCCGGGAGCGGCGGCGGGGCGGCTCCAGCGGCGGCGGCGGCGGACGGACTGGGGGTGAAGGGGGGGGCGGCGGGCGCGGCCCGCCCTGGGGCACTCCTCGGACCCCAAGGCCCTGGGGCACAGAAGAGGAGGAGGGAGGAGGAGGAGGAGGAGGAGGAGGAAGAGGAGGAGGAGGGTCCCCAGGAAGGCACTCCGGCGTCTGGGCGGCACATCGGGGTTCCTGGGGTGAACTGGAACACGTTAAGACGTCGCTTGCGCAGGGGCGGCGCGGCGGTCCAGGGGAGTCGGTGCCCTGACGGGCCTAGGCGGCCCGCCCGCACTCTATTAGTGGTCCCGCTGTGGCACGGGTCTGCCGTCTCAAGTCCCTCGGGGATCTGGCGTTCTGGAGTCGTGACGGTAACCCCCTGGGCTGGCGTGGATCTCGGTCCGCGTTGGCTTGCCTGGTACCTGTCTTTGTGGGGACAGGCCCGAGCCACTGTATTGGCCCTCCCGTGACGTCGTGGGGAAAGGGTGTGGCTGGGGGGGTCGGCCTACGGGCACGGTTCAAGACGTGCATCGCCTGGCCCCCCTTGGGCAAGAGGGCCTGTGGGGGCGGGCCAACTGATCCAAGCGCGGAAACACGCGCCGTGTGCCCCGCACGGCGACGTGGGGTAACCTGTATCCCGTGGTGCTTGTAGAGCCAGGGAGGCATGGGGGCAGCCCGCCTTCGGCGGGCTGGTGGTGCTCATCGCGGTCTACGTGGTGAGCCTGGCGCATATTATTTTTCGTCTTCTTGTCGTCCTCCTTCTCCTCCTCTCGCGCCCCGCAAAGGGTGCGGTCCGTAGCTCTAGGGGATCGCGGGGGGTCGGGGTCGCGGGGCTGGGGTTTGGCTCTGCCCCCCCAAACAGTAGGCGGTCTGGACTGAACCATTCCGTATGGCTGCGCCGAGGAAGAGAAAGGCAAACAGGAAAGGGAGGAGGGAGACGGCATAAGGTGGAGCGGAGCGGAACGCCGCCGATGTCGCACGGGGAGCGTCCCGTGTAGGGAACGGCAGGTGCGCCGGGGCGCCTCACTGGGCGGCCTGGACGTACACAGATCCCATGCTCATCCAGTGGTTGTGATTCTGGGCAAGCGACTCCCAATTTCCATCTGCATGGCAGTGCCGCACTGTCGCACACATATCGTCGAACCATCGCAGGCGTGGTCGTTGTGGCAAACTCCTGGCACGTACATCGCAATAGGGTGGATCCCACATCACAACCTTCCAGCTCCATGAGTGAATCTCGTCGGCAAACTTTGATACCCAACGCTACTTCCGTCGTCTATGCGGTGCGACCCAATCCTCGTGGCCAGCTTGAGACAATATATGCTCAAGCCGTGCGCGTTGCTCTCTTGATCCATTCGTGCCACGGCTCTGCGCGAGCACTTGAATCAGAGGACGAAGACGTAAAACAAGAATCGTTGTCGCTGGTGTATTCAGCTGATCCCGTGTCAACACTGTTTGCGTAATCGATACTACGTGTCTCCCATCTGTCCGCCGCGTCGGTGTCACGGCGTCGTGGCGTGCCCAAAATCATGCGTAGCAGTCGGCGCTGCGTAACCCGGATTCTGTGTGCCAAAGCGGCCGTGAGCATCCACGGCGCACATCCGTACAACATAGTTGCGCCAACAACATCGTTTAATATGCGCAGAAGGTCGTGTAATGAATCTGATTTGCTGGTGATTTGTCCTTAAACAGTCCGAATGTTCTCCAAGCGGCTTTGATCCGTGACTCGATCTCTGTCTCCGCTTGGTCACAGAAAGTGAACAGTCGGCCCAAATGTTTCGATGTCCTGGAGAAAGGCAAGAATTCGATGTTCATGTCATCAACGACTGCGAATTCTGGCGTAGTTTTTGGATTCCAGTGGCATGGGTTGTTCAGGATATCCGTTCTGTCGTGATGGACCTCCAAACCTACCTTCGAAGCAACGCGTTGTACGACTGATACAATTCGCTTGATCAGAGTCATCGACCCATCATTGAGCAATAGAACGTCCGTAAAAATGAGATTGGTGAGTCGCGCGCCCTCAACACATGATAGTTGAATGCCGTACTTGCGCTTAGACCATTTCGGGTAGACTTGCTGAAATAGGTGTTGCGACAGACTGTTGAATAACAGCGAATTCAATAGGTTTCCCTGCTTTGTCCCTCGTGCGATGCGTAATTTTCGGCTCAACGTGTCCGTCTTCACGACAGCTGTCTGGCCAGAACACAACTTGGCAATCATGTCGATGTACGGTGCTGGCGCAAATTGTGTTGTCAAAGCCGTCCAAATAGAATGATGGGACACTGTGTCAAAAGCTTTCTTGAAATCCAGCGTGGCCGCCCAAATCGGGAGCTGCCATTCCCTCCCTCTTTCAATGCGGGGGCATAAGTTGGAAAGAGGAAAAGGGAAAGGAAGGAGAGCGAGGAGGAGGAGGACGACGACGAAAGAAGAAAGGCAGGGGAAGAGGATGAGGAAAAGGAGAAGGAAGAGAGAAGGAAGGGAAGGAGGATGAAGACGACGACAAGGGAGGAAGGAGGGAGGAAGGAGAGAGAAGGGGCACAGGATATTGGAGGAGACGACGACGACGACGACGATTCTCACGATGCCCTGCGGCCGCCGCCGCCCTGGTCGGCGCCCGAGCGCCAAATCTTTGGGCCGGCAACGTTCCTCACGCGGCCTCGCGCCAGTGGGACTCGTCGCGAGCGCCCCCCTGGCCGCGGCTGTACCGCGCGTGCACCCGCCGCCCGCGCGGCGTCCTCCGAGGGCCCGTTTGCGAGCGCTGCGCTGCGTCGGCAGCGCGGCGGGACGGCAGGACGCCCAGCGTTCCTCGAGAGGCCAAGGGGCGACTTCGCGCGGCCTTGCGCCTCCGAGCGCCGAACAAAATTGTCGGACGGTCCTGTCGAATACAGTGGACAGCCTGTGCGGGGGTTCAGTCCTGCTAGCTGCTAGCTCGACACGGAGTTCATTCTCCTTCATAGTATCTCGAACTCGCATGATTTTTTGCACTGGGCACGATGGGCCACTTTTATGGGTGATGTAGGGCTCTTTTAGCATACCTGGGCCTTGCGATGGCGACTAAGGGCGAGCCAATGCAACGCGATCCACGCAACGAGCGTGAAGATGTGCGAGCTGTGCAGGACGAGCAAATCTCCGTTCCGCAGTTCGGCAGGTCTCCGTCCCCTTCCCGAAGGCGCCACCGCTGACCCAGATCGCTGGGATTGCCAACGGTGCCTCTGGCCCACAAGTGTCCCCAGCTTGTCGCGCCATCTTGGAGCCCCTGGGGCTCTCTGGGCCTCGCAACTGTTGCCCATCTGGGCCGCACAGGAAATTCTGGGGACACCCTGGGCTAGGGGCTAGGGATACTTTTGACAGCACCCGACCATACCCCCTAATGTCGTGACAAATCGAGACGGGAAATGTTTGGCGACGTTTCTTGCCTTTGGGGGACCCTCATCCAGCCTAGGGACGCTCAAAAGACGACTCGCTGGAAACCCTGAACCCAGAAAGATTGAGTGACGTCTCTCTCTTCTCTCCGCTGCGCTCCGCTAACCTTCCACTGGCTTCCGCCAATGGACCCGCCGCCGCTAGTTTACTTAAGCGGGCGTCCGGCAGCCTTCCGCCCGCTTCAGCCGAGGGCGAGACCCGCCCAAAGCGAGGCCCTGCCTGAAACGCCTCAGGTGGAAAGCCAGCACTGGGGAAGAGGTCGAGAGCGGGGAAACCAAAAGGTACCGATACTGCTACTCCCCAGACCTCTCCCAGGGTGCGTTCTGACCAGGATTTCGAAGCGAATCCAGCGGTGTCGACGAGGGCCCGAGGGAAAGGTAGAGGTATGGGGCACCATTTCCTCCTCTGAGGTCGAGAAGTCTGGGGCTGAGGTACGTGAGCGAACCTAAATAACAGAACAGCGCCGGAGGACTGGGAAGGCCGGGCAGCGCCTTCATCGGTTAAGGCCGACGAAGGTCGGAGATCATCTCAGCGGCCCCGGCGACACGATGTGCCCTGCAAGCGGATAGGGTGTCACTCTGCTCCAGAGGGCGGGCGGGAGGCTTCGAGAGGCTCGGGGCGTTGCCGCTTGGGACCGGGGGCGTCGGCAGCGTGTCGCGCCGAAGCTTGGTGGGCCAGAACCGGCGGAGCGGCACGCGAACCCAAAAGTTCCCGACCGTAACTCAGCCTTCGGGGGCCGTCAGCTGACCAAGTCGTAGATCCTGGCCAGGCCCAGCCTGCGCCTGGGGTCGGTGTCTGCGGCTCTCTGGCCAGGCCAGGAGGGCGCAGGCACGGATCCTGGGCCCTGGGCCCAGGATGGACCTGGCCAGGACCAGTGCGGTGGTGAGCTGACGTCCTCCGACCCATCCCCCCCGTCTCCTCCCCCTCCCCATTCCTTTCGTCTCCCCTCCTTCGCCTCCCTTCCCTCGCCCCCTGTCCAAATCCCTTCCCCAATCCCTCCGCTTCCATCCCTGACATGTGCTCTCCTCGCTACCCTCCCCTCAGCCCTCATGCCCTGTCCTTCTCTCCCCATTTCCCCCCTTTCGTTTTCCTCGCCTCCCTTCCTTCCCCCTTCCCCCTTCTTGCCCCTCGCCGTCAGAAATCGCGGCTTCAGAGCCAACCATCAGCACGCGCGTCTTCCACGCCACCTGTGCGAGTGGGGCGCCACTGCCCCACGCATCCTCCCCCTCATCTTCCGACCTCTTCGGTCCTCCTCCGTCATTTTCCTCCGCCCCCCTCCGCCCCCCTCCGCCTCCTCCTCCTCCTCCTCCCCCGCCTCCTCCTTCTCCTCCTTTTCCGCCTCCTCCTGATTCCTGGTTCCTGAACGCATGAGGACCCCACTGCGAAGCTGCCGTCCAACGACCTGGCGACTTTAAATGAACCGCTGAGAAGGGCCACTGGGGATATTCCGGGATGTTACAGTTCCCTGGGCATCGGTGTGCGCTTGAAATTTTCGCCTGCCATCTCAGAGAAGCGAGACATATCGTTTGGACTGTTCGGGGGCTGCTGTCGCATGCAAGATGTTATCAAGGTGCGGATGCGCGCACGAATTAACGATTACTTGTCGCGGGTGCGCCAGAAGTAGCGATCCACCTCGACCAATGCGAACAGAAACCCAAAAGCGCGCAATGGCCCTGGGCTCAGCAATAAAGTAAAATAGATATATACACATATATTTAATATAGATATGTGTGTATGTGTATGTGTATGTGTATGTGTATGTGTATGTGTATGTGTATGGATGTGTATGTGTATGTGTATGTGTATGTGTGTGTATGTGTATGTGTATGTGTATGTGTATGTGTATGTGTATGTGTAAATGTAAATGTATATGTATATGTATTTGTATATGTATATGTATATGTATATGTATATGTATATGTATGTGTATATGTATATGTATATGTATATGTATATGTATATGTATATGTATATGTAGATGTATATGTATATGGATATGGATCTGTATATGTATATGTATACGGATATGTATATGTATATGTATATGTATGTGTATATGTATTTGTATATGTATATGTATTTGTATATGTATATGTATATGTATAGGTATATGTATGTGTATGTGTATGTGTATATGTAAATGCAAATGTAAACATATATGCACATGTATATGTATATGTATATGTATATGTATATGTATATGTATATGTATATGTAAGTGTATGTGTATGTGTATATGTATACGTATATGTATATGTATATGTATATGTATATGTATATGTATATGTATATGTTTATGTATATGAATATGTATATGTATATGTATATGTATATGTATGGGTATGTACATGTATTTGTATACGTATATGTATAGGTATATGCATATGTATATATATGTGTATATGTGTATGCGTGTATGTATATGTATGTATGTATGCATGCATGCATGCATGTATGTATGTATGTATATATACATATATATATATATATCATCGCGCAGGCCCGAGCGGCGTCGAATCCAAGACGCGTCAGTTTGCGCGGGCTCAGACCTCCACGCGCGTGACGCTGCAATCCCTGCGGGCCCCGCCGCGTCGTCGTCTGCCACGGCGTCGAAATCGGCCGCGCGCCCGAGCTCCTCCGCGGGCACTGCCGCCCGTCCACGGGCGAGCGCGGCGGCCGCCTCGCGGGCGCAGAGGCGGGGCAGGCAAGCATGCACCACGCGCGCGGCCCTCCGCCAGAGCTGCACCGCTATGGCGCCGCGCGCCTGCCGCGGCAGCGGCTCGCCCATCGCGAAGCCCTGCCGCCGCGCCGCCGCCGAAGCCATCGTGCTGGGGAACGCAGAAGTCTCCGGGCGCGGCTGGCCGCGGCACGACCAGATCAGGGGCCTGTAGGAGACGCCCTCGCGCTCAAGCTCGGGCAGGTAGGTGCTGCAGCGCGCGAGCTTCTCCCGCCGCATGCCTTCGCAGCAGCCCTCGCCTCCGCCGGCCGCGCGGGCGAGGCCGCGCCCGCGCCCGGCGCCGCCGGGCGAGGCGGCTGGGGGCGGCCGCCGATGCAAGGACAACAGCACGGCGCAATGCTGGAGCGGGCGGGACAAGCCCGAGCGGCTCGGCGCACGCGGCGCCGTCGGCGAGGGAAGCGAGCGAGTGGGCCGCGTCGCGGATCTTGTTGCGCCCGCGGGTGCTAGCGCCCTCGGCGCAGCAGAGGGCGCGCTGGCCCTCGCTGTCCATCTCGGCACCGCGCAGGGCGCCGACGGCCACGCCCTCCGCGATGGGCGCGCCCAAGCGCACGCGCACGGCAGTGGCGAACTCGCCCGGGCGAAGCCACCGCGCGGGATGGAGCTGCCACAGCTTAAGTGTGATCTGCGCCGCGGAGCCGCAGCTCCTCCAGGAGGCGCAAGGCGGACCGCTGCCCCTGCGCTCGGAACTGGCCACGACCTCGTCCAGCAACGCATCGTCTGCAATGGCGCACAGCTGGGTTTGATGACGATGCGCAGAAATATCGCCAAATTCCGGGTCGCCACTCCCTGCCGGCGCCACCGCCGCGGACCAATCCGTGGCCTCCGCGCGCGGCCGCGCCGGTCCGCCAAATGCCTCATCGAAGGCCCGGGCCACCCGCTGCACGGAGACGCACTGCGCCCGCGCGGCGAGGTTGCGCGGGAGCATTCCGCACCAAATGGCAAACGCAGACTGGGGCCCTTCGTCCACGTGGGCGGCCACCGCCCGCGCCAGAGCTGCCTGCAAGCCGCCCCCGCGCGGGGCCGCTACCAGCGGGCGCGCCTCGACGCGCGATGCGATGAACGCCCGCGGCGCGACCGCTGTCGCGCGCCGAAGGCCGAGGCCGCCATCGGCGGCGCCAGTGGCCGCCCGGGCGCGGCAGGCCGCCAGCGGCGCCCCGCCCAAAACACGCTTCAACGCCGCCTCTTGCTCCTCGTCGAACGCGGCGAGCGCGTCGACGGGGATCTCCGGGCCAGCCGCGCGCGCGAGGTGCGCCGCCTTGCACGCGTGCAGGCGCGCGCGCGCGAGGGCGAGCTCCGCCCGCGCGCCCCCCGCCGGCGCCAGCGCGGCGCGGGCGGCCGCCGCGCCCACGGTGCGCTCCGAGAGCGGGGTCGCCACAGCCCCCGCCCCGATGCTGGCGCCCAGCACCCGCGCAGGGGCCTGCGAAACTGGAGTCTTGCAGGTGCGCCGCGCGCACTCGGTGCCCCGAGAGGCGCCCGCGTCGCCGAGGGCCTCGGGCGCGCCAGCGAGCCGCGCCACGCTCTCGGCGCCGCCCCCCTCGCCCCGGCCCGACCCGCTCGGCGGCCGCGTCGACGGCGCGCAGGAAGATGTCCGCGCGCCACGCGGGGGGGACGACCTGCCCGTCGCCCATGTGCCGCGCCTCGAACACCCAGCCTCCGGCGGCCTCGACCGCCGCGCGCGCCTCCGCCGCCACCTTCGCGAGCACGGGTGAGCATTGGGCCCCGCCCAGCGGATCCCCCTGCCCCGCGCCGCGGTCGACGTGCTGCAGCTCGCCGCACGGAAGGCGCACGCCGATGCTGTCGGCCTGGCGCCACTCCGCCCATGCGAGCAGGTTCGGGGCCTGCTCCTCGACGGCGGCGCGGATGGCATCCCGCTCCAACGACGGGAACGCGTTCCGCGGGTCCAAGTCCAACGCGGCGGGGGGCGCGTGCCCGCCCGCCTGCAGCACGCCCCCCGATGCACGCCTTGCGTGGATCAGAACCTCCTCCGCACTACCCGGCACGAGGGCGCCGCCGTGCTGACGCACCTCCGCGAACACATGCTGCAGCCGATCGCTCTCATCGTGCAGCATGCGCTTGGCGATCACCCGGCGCCAGAGCTCGCCCGCCCAGATGGGGCGCGGGGCGGGGCCGCTTGCCCCGCAGAAAAACCAAGCGCGACCCCGGCGGCCACCGCGGGGACGCCCCAGCGCGCGCCGTCGATCAACGCCCCCAGCGCCCGCAGCAAGCGGTTCACCGCCGACCAGCGCCGCCCAGTCAGCAGATCCTTCAAGTGCTCGGGGCGCGCGCCGCCCGGGCTGGGCCCCGACGTGGCTGCGAAGCGCACGCGTCGGCAGCAGCTGAGCACTCCGCGCAAGCTGTTCACAAGGAGTGAGCTCCACGACCTGAGAAGTCACCGCCGCGACCGCTTTGCTGCAGGCGCCCTCGCGCGCCAACGCGCGCGCCCGGCGCTTGCGAACGGCGCGAGCGGGGGCCCGGGGAGCCCGCTGGCGCGCCTCAGCCCGCGCCCGCGTTTGTTCCTCCGCCCAGACAAGCAACTCCTCAAACTGCCTTGCCCGCAGAGGCGCAGCCGGGCCTCGAGTGCCGCCTTCGCGCCGAAGCCGGCGGGCGGCGGGGTGAGCAATTAAGAGCGCGCCACGCCCGCATTCAAGGCCTGCGAGCGCGCCGCCCGCGAGAAGGGCCCCCAGCGCGCGCGCCGTCGCGCGGGCGAAGCGCCCCTGGAATGGCACGGGGATATGCAGCATGGCCTGGGCGGGCAGCTGCTCGATGCGATACGCCCAGTCCGCGGGCAAATGCACGTCGCGCACCTCATCCACCGCCGCCGGGCGGCTCGCGGCGGGCCGCGCCGGGCCCGGGGCGCGGCCCGGGGCGCGCGCGAGCAGCCGCGCCGCAACGGTGGCACTGCCGCGTCGTCAGCGCACGCAGCCCGCAGCAACCGGCGCACGCGCCTCGCCGGGCGCGCCGGGCAGAAGGGGCGCTGCAGCGGCGGCGGCGGCGGCGGCGCCCCAGGGGCAGGCGCAGCGGGCTCCTCGTCGCTGGGGGGCCCGACCAAGGGGCAGGCGGGGGCGGCGCTCCCGCGTCGGCTGGCCGCCCAGCCGGCGGGCCCGGCTGCCCCGACAACGGCCTTGGCGGCTCCTCTGGCGGCCCCAGCGGCGCGCCGAATCCGGAGGGACTTAAGGTTCGCAAATTACCTCGGGTCTCTGGGCCGCTCGGCGGTGGCCCGGCGGCCGGCCCGGCAGCCCCGGCGCCCGCCCTGGCGCCCGCCCCGGCTGCGCCTCCGGCGAACTCGGTGGCCCCCGGCGGGCGCGGGAGCGCCTCCAGCGCGGGCGGCGGCGGCTCCATGGCAGGGGGCCCGTCGCCAGCGCGGGCCGCCCGCGCTCGCCGCTCGCCGCCCACGGTAGGCGGCGGCGGAGGCGCCTCCAGCGCAGGCAGCAGCGGCTCCATGTCAGAGAGCACGACGCCGGCCCCCGGCGGAAGCATAGTACCCTCAGCAGCGGGGCCGGCGCCCCCCGCCACCACTGCCTCGGGCGGCGCCGGCACGGGCGGCGGGGCCCCTGCAGCGCGGCCCCAGGCCCCAGGCTGCGGAGAGCGTTCGCCGCCGATTGGGGTGCCTGGATCCCGCCAGCGAGGCGCGCCGCGGCGGCCCACGGGGGACAGGGGCTCCGACTGTGGCGGCCCAGGCGGCCCCCCGCCCTCAGCTGCGCATACGCGTTCCCCGAGAGGGATTGCGAGGCCCTCGGCCGCGGGTGGATCGGCGGGGCTCGGGCCAGGAGAACGACTCAGCGGCGTGGCGAAGCCCGCAGCGGCAGCGCCGCCGGCCCGCTCGGCGAAGCCCAGGGTCGCCATGGCCGATCCGACGGGCCTCTCGGGGAAGCCCACGGCCAGCCTGGCCCGCAAGAACTCGTCGTCCCCTACTGGCCCTAGCTGCGAGGCCTCGCCGACCCGGGCGCATGCGAATGGGTCGCGGCGGAGGGCCCGGGATGGCGTCGCAGCCCCCAGACAGCTGCGTTGGTTCTGACCGCGGCATCGCCAAGGATGCGCGCCAAGGCGCCCCGCCGCGGCACGCCCCCCGCGGCGGCGAGGAGGTCCGAGGCGGCGCCTCCCTCGTCGGAGAGGCGCAGGAGGATCGCCCGGCGCGGCCCCGTCGCAGCTGCGAGCTCGGCCTGGGCCGCACGGTGCGACAGAGGCATCGGGCTCAGTCCCGGCGGCCCAGCAGCCGCCAACTGGGCCAGGCCTCCCACCCAGTCGCCAGCGAAGCGGCCAGGTTTGCGATCTGCTCGAAGTACGTGCCGATCAGCAGCCCTCCCAGGACGCCGACCAAGCGCCGCCCCCATGCAAGGGCGAATGGCCCGAAGCCGGGAGCGAAGCGGACGGCGGGCTCGAAGCCGCCGCGCTCGTGGGCGACATGGGCGACGGCGCATCTGCAGCCCGCGCTCGACGCAGCCCAGCCGTCGTCGCCGTGGAGACGGCCCGCGAGGCGATGTCCCACGCCCTTGCCAGCGCCGCGCCCCACGTCGCCATGGCGCGGCCCAGCCGCGCAGGGAGGGGGAAGACATGCGCGGACGCACCTCCTGCGCCTTGAGCCAAAGAGCGGCCGCGCCTCCACGAGCGCGGACACGACGGGAGAGGAGGGCGGAAGGGCGAGGTTCATGCACAAGAAATGGGTAACTACAATGGGGCAATCTACACGCGGCCGCCGCTGGTGGACCAAGCATTGCAGGAAGAAGCCGCCAGGCGAACCGCGAAGGCCGCGAGATTGGAAACGCCATCGTCGAGTTCAGCGGTCACGCATCGTCGCCCGCGGCGCTGCCCTCGCAAATCAAGGCGCGGTCGATGCCCATCGCTTCTGACCTGGAGGCTGCATTTCATCGTGTGATCAGAGAGAACCTGGCTCGATTTGACACTGAGACGACCATCTCGGATTCTCGGATCGCGCAGCTCATCCAGGCATCGGGCCCCTCTCTAGAGACGATGGCGCTCGTTGGGAAGAGGAGTTGGGCGGGCCTACGTCACTAGAGAACCGAGCGTTTCCAGCCCACCATCGCCGCGCGCATGCCGAAACTCTCGCATGCGGGGGCGTGGGCGACCGCGCAGGGGGGCGCGCAATCGGCGATCCCGACCGCGGGCGCGCACAGAAGCAAAGCGCTGGCGGCGCAGCGTTTCCTTTTGTTTCGAGATGCAGCACCAAGACTCGGGCGCAGCTGGGGACTGATTTTCTGTCGCATGGAAGACCGACCGCTCAGTGCCGCAACGTCGACCCCCTGTTCCCCGATGCCGCGACAACGGGGGTCAATGCTGCCCAGTGTAGCGATGATAGCTTATCCGGCGTCTGCGGAGCGGCCACTCAGCTAGCTGGGACTGAAGGCCTGGCTGTCATGGTTTTCAAACAGGTTTGCCCTGGCGGGCCTCATGGTGAAAATAGGCCCACCGAGACCGCCCTCGCGATGACCTTCCGGGGCCCAGGATTCAGGGCGGCTAGCAAACTGTTTTGGAGTAAAGAAGATGGGTCTGTCTCGGTGGCCCCCTTCGAGACCTTCTCGAAGGGCCGCGAAGCCTCGGTTTTACGTTCTTACGAGCACCTGGGGGGCATACTCTCCGATAAGCAGGACTAGGCCCCTGAGTTCGCCTACGGGGGGTCCTCGACGGCGCCCTCTCTTCAGGCACTTCAGAAGACGGTCTTCCCGAATCCTCCGATTGCGACAGCCCGCGAACTCCAGCTGGCGGAATCGCTGGCTATGTCAGGCCACCTCTACGATGCAGGGACATGGCCGTCAGTTACGGCCGCGCACTAGTCTCGCTACAGAGCTTAGACTGTCAGAATGTATCGAGCTGGTATCGCCAAAAGACATTATGACGACAACGCCGAGGATGATCAAGCTGTGATTGCGTCTTCCCGTAGATGCGACGTCGACATTTTTTAATGAAGTGGCATCGTCTCAGGTATCTGGGGAGGCTGTATCATCATGGTCCTTCGGCCCTCTTTGGGTTCCTGAGAGCCACCTCGTCCAGGACAGCGTCGTGGGTCAACGCGGCTTTCGAGGACCTCAAATAGCTCCGCGCCCAGGCGTCTCGGCTTCGAGAGCTTCCGAGCCCTGTCTCAGATTTCCGGGTCCTGGGAGAAGGAGATCAAGAGTCATGAGAGTCATTGAGCCAACCTAGTAAGTGCAGGCAGCGAAGCACACATCAGGAGGAACAACCGAATCGCTGATGCCAGCCAAACCTGTTTCTGACGCTGGCACCTTCCACGAGTTGACCGCTGCGAGTTCTCTTTTTCCTCCCCTCTCAAAGAGAAAGCAGACATCACGAACGCACACACGCACACACGCACACACACACACACACACACACACACGCGACCAAACAGCACTACCAGCACAAGGCGCTTGCAACCAAATGCGCTCATGGAAGCACATGCCCGGTATGCCTACCAAAGTTTCACAATTTTAAACTGACCATTGATCGCCTGGCCTACGGCAGTCCCAATTGTAAGTTTACTGTCCTCTCGTCCCTGGAGCCGCATTCCGAGGATGGTTTGGAGGAGGTTCGTCTACTTGAGGCTAACGAGAGGAAGAAGGCCCGAACCAAAGGGGCCATGAGGAGAGGAGCCTGGCTGCCAGCCTACCCAGCCCCTTGGACCCGTCAATCATCCCCAACGGCACTTTCTGAGCTACTCGGAAGCGTGGGACCTTCTACGCACCCTGGAGTACCAGCGGCCTGAAGCTCCTCAAGAGGCCCCTGACGAGGACCCTGCCCCAGGACCTGAACTTGCTACTGAAAATGAGCATCTACCTGAGGCCCTGGACTATGCGGGCCCCGCTGCGGAAACATTTCCGCGACCTGTGCGCTACCAGATCATGGCCGTTTTGCACCTGTTTTCTGGAGTCCTTCGCGAGAAGGATGTGCTGGATGCACTCGATCGAGTTCTTGTAGCAGGGCCACAGACCATTCTAGTGACCTCTTGCTACGTAGCATGTGACCATGTCCTCCGAAATCTCACCCGACCAGGTATTGCTGAGAAGTGGGATATGTTCCTGAGGACTCGGCGTGCTATCGGCCTCATTGGAGGGCCCCCATGTGAATCCTGGCCTGCAGCTAAATGGCAGGAGCTACGTACCCCAGACCCCTTCAAGCACAAATGGGGGAGACCGGATGCACGGCAACGTCAGCACCAACAGCTTATGATAGGTTCCCAGCTCCTGCTCAGCCAGCACCGGTTGATGTTGACCTGCCTTGAGGTGGGAGCGCGTGCGTGAATGGAGCATCCTGAGACTTCAGAATGGGAGCCGAGATACCCGAGCTCGTGTCAGTCGGCCACATCATGCGCCCTGTCAGCAGCTCCTCCGTCCAATGATTCCGATTGATCAGTGTGTGTACGGGCAGTGCAGCAGGGCTCCGACGCTGTTGCTTTGCATCCGCTTAAGTTCCTTATGCGAGGCCATACAGACTCTGGGAATAATGGGTTGATGTGATCACGGTAGGAAAGCCTACATGGCACTTTGGGGAATCGATCCCGAAGTTGGCTTGTGGCGTACGGCACCCAAGAAGCGCTACTCACCAGAGCTTTGTGGTGAGGTGGCGAATGGAGTTCTACAGTGTGCTACTACCTTTGGGGGCCTGGTAAGACCGCGAGGAGCTGGACCTCAGAGAGATGCCCTCTGAATAAGATCAGACCTCTTTAAACATACCTCGGAGGACTTGGCCTCAGATCAGATTATTCTGGATTCTCAGAATTGGCTAAAGGGTCGGGGGACACCCGCTTCGACTCGCCTTCGAAGCCCCCCTAGGCCCTCTACAGGCCAGGCCCCCCCTAGGGTCTCCGAAGTGGGACCCCAGGCCGGGGTGGACCCCGACTCGCAGGAAGGGATCCTGCGGGCCTTGAAGGCGGCGGGCGTCCCTGAGGAACCTGCGTTTCCCCCCCCCCCTGCTCCCCCCTCCCCCTGCCCAGAGTCGAGCTCACGTCTGAGCTCCGCGAGGCTACTCGCCTCCGCCGAGAGCAAGCGAGGTTTCGCCGCGCTTTACGCCGCGCGGTGCCAGCTGATGGCATCCTCGCCAACTGTCAGGACACCTAGGCCGCGGGGGAGGGGACCCGGCCTAGGCCTCTTTCTTTTTGTCTATGAAGTTGCCTGCACAGCGCATGCTTCTTTTCATAAGGATCGGATGGCAATGGGCAACATGCTGCCGAAGGGTCGAAGGTCGGTCCTTCCTTCCTCCGTCCTCAACCTCGTCCTCATCCACTACCACCACCCTTCCGCCCTCCCCCACTCCCTCCTCGCGCCTCTGCTTCATCCCTCTCCTCTCCTCTCCTCTCCTCTCCTCTCCTCTCCTCTCCTCCCCCTCCCCCCCCGCCGCCTCCCCCCCAACCCAAACTGGCAGCGCGCCCGCCTACGCGCCCTTCTCGCGCCCTTCGGCGGGGCAGCTCCCGTCCTCCCTCTTCACGGGCGTCTCGGGCTCGTCTGGCCGTCTCTCCCAAGCCTCGCTCGGCCACGACTTCTGCACGGGGGGTAGCGCCTGGGCGGAAGGCGAAGGGAGGGCAAGGGGAGGGCGATTGAAGGGCGACGGAGATGAGGAAGGGAGGGAGAGAGGGAGGGTACCAACTCCTCCTCCTCCTCCCCCTCCTCCTCCCCCTCCTCCCCCTCCTCCTCCCTCTCCTCCTCCTCCTCCTCCTCCACCCCTCCTCCTCCTCCTCCTCCTCCTCCTCCTCCCTCCTCCTCCTCCTCTCCTCCTCCTCCTCCTCCTCCTCCTCCAATTCCAATCAATGTTAAGAACCCTATGATTACAACCACTAATTATACTGCTCCTCATCCTCCTCCTCCTTCTCCTCCTCCTCCTCCTCTGCCTCCTCCGCCTCCTCCTCCTCCTCCTCCTCCTCCTCCTCCTCCTCCTCCTTCTCCTCCTCCTCCTCCTCTCCAACACATGTGGCTAGAAGCTTCTCCGCACCAATTTGGGCTCCGGGTAGTTTCGACGTCACGTCCCGCGCGTCCACGTGGCGCTTGAGGGACGCCCAGGCTGCCGCACTGCGAGTGCAGCTCTTCTGGGCGACGAAGTGGGACGCATCGCGAGGGCAACGACGGTCTCCCTGAAGCTCTCTGGAGCCCTTCAGCCAGCTCGTCTTCGTGCACTTGGCCGCGCTGCCGGTACCAGTTCACGAGCTCGACCTGGGCATGGTCGCTTCCACTTGCTGGTTGCGCTGGTTCTCATTGGTTCTCCTGTCACGAGGATGCCTTTCGTGCAGGTGTTAGTGCACTGTGCGCGGCCCGTCGGCGCGTCTTCTGCGGCAGCCCCAGAGGCTGGGCAGTGGCTGCTGCGTAATGGTTGGTTGCACGACCCTTCGGCGCGTTCTCAGGTTCAGTGCCGCAGTGTGCCAGTGCATCATGCGCTGCTCGGTTCGGGAGGCGAATCTCAGACCTTTCGGCTTCTACTCCAATGCTTGGCTCAGCACGTGCGGGAACGGCGAGCAGTGGCAGCTATTTCTGTCGGTGCGTTGGCTCGGGGTGGGAGGAGAAGCTAGGCTGCCGCCCATGCTTGCGTGTTATGAGCCCTTCTGCCTACTGGTGTTGTGCGAGCTGTGTCTGTGGGGCTAAGGAAAGAAATGGCCATATAGGGACCTTGGGAAAGAGAGCAAGTGTGAGAGGGGTGAGCACCATACTGAAATTGGTCCATGTGTCCTCCAGCGTCTCTCCGAAGGGCGGCCACTCATTTAAAGTTCCCCTGAAGTAGCAGAGGTAGCTGTTGGGGTAATATTTCTTTCTCGGTGGCGGGCAGAACTCCGGGAAGCTACCCCTGATGCTATCGGTGGGAAGCGGGTGAAACATTGGTAAGCACAGAGACCCAAGACAGCGCGACGACAGCGAGAGAGCGCGGCGGCAACGAGGACAAGAGGACAAGAGGACAAGGCGAAGGCGAGGCAGCGAAGCGACAGCGGAACAACAACGAGGGAGGGGGGGAGGGAGGTAAGGGGGGGCAAGCGAGAGCGGCGACGGCGAACGAGGCAGCGGCAGCGGCAAAGAACTGAGGCCACTACAGTCTGTAATGGGCGCGGATCCAGGATCTGGCCTCCGTGAGCGCAGACTCCAGTCCCAAAGCTTCGGCTAAGAAGTAATACGCTGGAGGCTCGATGTAGAATCCACCAAGTACCAGGGGTATTCTAAGGGTAATCCTCCCTCCTCCTCCCTCCTCCCTCCTCCTTCTCCTCCTCCTTCCCTCTCCCTGCTCCCTCCTCCCCCCTCCCCCTCTCCCTCCTCCTCCTCCTCCTCCCTCCTCCCTCCTCCTCCTCCTCCTCCTCCTCCTCCTCCTCCTCCTCCTCCTCCTCCTCCTCTTCCACCTCCTCCTCCTCCCTCCTCCCTCCTCCTCCTCCTCCTCCTCCGCCTCCTCCTCCTCCTCCTCCTCCGCCCTCCTCGTCCTCCTCCTCCTCCTCCTCCTCCTCCTCCGCCTCCGCCTCCTCCTCCTCCTCTCCGCCTCCGCCTCCGCCTCCGCTCCGCCTCCGCCTCCTCCTCCTCCTCCTCCTCCTCCTCCTCCCCTCCTCCTCCTCCTCCTCCTCCTCCTCCTCCGCCGCCGCCGCCGCCGGCGCCTCCGCCTCCGCCTCCGCCTCCGCCTCCCTCCTCCCTCCCCTCCTCCCTCTTCCCTCCTCCCTCCTCCCTCCTCCCTCCTCCTCCCTCCTCCCTCCTCCCTCCTCCCTCCTCCCTCCCTCCATCTGCGCCCAACGCGGTCACAGCAGATTTTGACCAGTGTGCGCGCCAGCCAGCGACACGTTGTGCCAATGAGTATGGGCGTGCGCCCACAAGGCTGCTGGGCTTGCGCATGGACTACCTTGCCCGCAGGCTGACCGACAGCCCGAGGAAGGGATGGTGCCATCATCCCAAAGGTGCTCACAAGATTTTGCGTGGCAAGGAGACGGATGGAAAGGGAGGGGCCCCGCGGTTCAGAACCCACGCCAAAAAAACGTACCCCTCGGAGATGTGCAACAGAATGGCGGCCTTAATTGCAGCCTCCATTCCCAGGATATATGCATGCGCCAATGACGCAGACGTTGTGTGTGATCCCGACCCTGCCCTCATTGATGATCTTCGACAGTCGTTCATACCGCACATCGATGCTGAGTTCATTCCTGCCCCAGACTATGTGCACAAGAGTGGGAAGCAGGGAGTTTCACCCGCAGACCCGGAGATCCATAGGTTTCTCAAGGACCCAGCAGAACCCGAAGACAGCCCACAGAGCCCACAGAGCCCAAAGCATGGACCTCCGACTTCTGCTGCCTGTGGGTGTGATCCGACTCCAGCTTCTGAGCCGAATCAATTCGTGCCACCTGGTTCGGATGAGGAGTCTGAAGCTCTTGCTCTTTTTGACTTTCCTCCCTCCCCCTTTCCGCCGCCTCCCCTGCCGCCGCCGCCGCCGATCCCCCCGCCTCTCTCCCTCGCCCAGCTGGAACGCATTGCTGCCAACAGGGCAGAGACGAAGAGGAGGCGCGAGGCCCGACGGGAGGCAACACACCAAAGGCGTGCCCCCTGGCGAGGCACGTTCAGCTTCGAGAGCCACTTCAAGGCCGGACCCGCCTTGTGCCCCCCTCCTCTTACAGACCTGGAGGCATAGGCACGAGGCTCTAGAGATGAACACGGACCGAGATCCCATGTCAGCGTCCCACCACCTCCCTCCCTCCCTCCCTCCTCCCTCCTGCCTCCCTCCCTCCCTCCCTCCCTCCTCCCTCTCTCCTCCTCCTCTTGCTCCTCCTCCTCCTCCTCCTCCTCCTCCTCCTCCTCCTCCTCCTCCTCCTCCTCCTCCTTCCTCCTCCTCTTGCTCCTCTGACTCCTCCTCCTCCTCCTCCTCCTCCTCCTCCTCCCCTCCTCCTCCTCCTCCTCCTCCTCCTCCTCCTCCTCCTCCCCCTCCTTCTCCTCCTCCTCCTCCTCCTCCTCCTCCTCCTCCTCCTCCCAAGCCTGCTCCATCACCGCGGCTATGGCGAGCTGCACGGCGCCAAGGGTCTTCAGCAGCCTGTTGCACCCACCCACCCCCACCGGTTGCTGACGCGGGAGCGCCCACAGGCGCGGCTGGCGGCTCTGGCGACTCCGACGGGTCCGCCCTCAGGTCGAGGTTCGAAGGTCCGAGGATCGAGAATCGAGGTTCAAAGAGGTCGAGGAGTGAGGATCCAGGATTCAGGATCGAGTATAGGTTCGGGGATAGAGGTTCGAGGATCGAGGTTCGAGGATCGAGGATCGTGGATCGAGGCTCGCGAATCGAGCAGCGAAGATCTAGGATCAGGATCGAGTTTCGGGGATGGAGGGTCGAGGATTGGAAGTCGAAGTCATTGGATCCCCTGTTGGCCCGTTCTTCAGCTTCTCTGGGGGCCTCTGGGGGCCTCTTGGGGCCTCCAGGCGGCATCCTCCAGAGAGGCCCAAGCCTTCGTGGTGTCGCTTGTATTCCCAATCCTTGCGTCGTTACTTCTCCTCGACCTCGGTCTGCCCCCCTGGGCCTTTCGGGCCAGCGGGGAATTCAGGAAACGTCGGCGCGCCCGGCGCGCGGTGACCCTTTGACAGTGGACTTCGGTACTGCAGGATCCCTGCAATTGTGGGTCCAGGCATGGCAAGATCTGCGTACTGACTTGGCGGCGGGCGAGAGGGGGAAATGAGAAGGAGAAGGCCTTCTCAGAAGGCGGCGGGGCTTTTCAGAAGCGCTCTGGCCTTCTGAGAAGTTTTCTGCGTCTTCGGGGAAGGTTTAGAAAACTTCTCAGAAGGCCTAGGGGCTTCCGAGCCTTCTGAGAAGACCAGCCCCTTCTCACTTCCCCCCAGGTTCGCCGCCGACTGACTGTTGGTTCCAGGTGCAGTGGGATCCGCGCACAGCTGCAAGCAGGCGTCGGGCATCACTACGCAACGCAATAAGTTTGCTATCGATGTGCATCTGCGAGATTATCATACGTCAGGAAATTCCAAAGCGTACGGCTCAGATGCTTTCGAGGTCCTTTCCAGACGACATGGGCTTCAATGTAGTCAGACCAAATTCGATATTATTTTCTTCCCGCCCGAACATGCTCAAGTCTGCATCCATGCGTGGCATGGTTCAACACGTAACGTGCTCCAAGGACAAATATTTACACTTAGCAGCATCAGCATTACGCTATTCGTTGACATCGCGTTCCTGCCAATTCCGTTGTGCGGATCGCAGCGGGGACGCTCAAAAACCGAGCCTCCTCCAGAACCCAGAACCCCCTACAGACTGTGGCGGCGCCTGCGGCGCCGCAGCCTGGTGACCACGGGATGCTAGGAGGTGGGCCTCCTGCGTGCGCACGGGGCCCTCCCGAAGGCTTCCCGCAGCGCATGCCCCAGACGACCCCCAAGGCTTCCCGGAAGCCGCTGCCCAGGACCCCCCTCCCCAGCAGCCCGAGGCCTGGCGCCACAGGCTCCGGTGGCGCGGGCAGAGGCCTCCAGTCTCGGGCCCCGCGGCCCACGGGGCCGCGCCCTGCGGCCTCGGGCCCGCGGGCCTCCCGACGCGGGCGCGCGGCGGCGCCCGCGGGGCCAAGGCCGTGAAAGGGCAGGGTGCTGCCCGGCGGCGGGCGCTCCTCGTGCGCAGGGGCGCTCCGTGGCAGTTTCCCGCAAGTCGTTGCCCTCGGGCGCCCCTCCCTAGCGGTCCAAGTGGCGGGCAGAAGATCCACCCCCATAAGAAGCACCCCGACAAGCGAAGCCGTTTCGTAAACACACCGGAGGGAGGAATCAAACAGGGAAGGGCTGTTTACTAAACGGGCAGGGCCGTTCAGCAAACGCCAGTTGTCAGGGTCTGGGTGGATTTTCCTCCCTTGACGAAGGCCTGGCACCCAAGGCCGAGGCTGCGTGGGCAGGGGCCCCCTTCGCGGGGCCGCGGCCAGCGGGCCGCGGCCTGAGAGCTTGAAGCTTCCTCGAGGTTTGGTGCAATTTGACCCTGCCGTCCGTCCCCCTTCTGCAACGGCCTCGGGCCCGCCCCCTGGGCGCCTGGAACCACGGGATGCCTTGAGACGGGCCTGTTTGGCGCGCACCCATGATTTGATTGCGCTGGGCCCTCCCCCACCCCCTCCAGCCCACGTCCAGCCTTCTGGCAATGCGGGAATCATTGAGGAAGGTTTTTCTAATATGAGCGACGCTCACAAACGGGCCTTTCGCGCGATGACACGGCGACCTTACGCGGTGGCTTGCGCGGGCCGCCAACGCGCCACGCCCCTTTGGCGACGAGGGCGTTTATGCGCGACCTCGCGCGGGCAGCTTACGCGCCAGTGTCGGCGACCCCGTTTTTGTAAGTCGCTGAGTTGTGAACATCACTTTCAGCGTGTGCCCTTAAGAACAATCAAGACAGCC